>JANHFL010001883.1:198250-208548 GCA_032468155.1 Oxyrhabdium leporinum
GGAAGGATGGAAGGCTGAGTCAACCTTGAGCCTAGTGGGATTTGAACCGCTAGATTGAATCAGCAGAAGTGGCCTGAAGTTCAACACTCTAACCACTGCACCACCTAGGCTCTTAAAAAAAACCTTAGCCATGAAAGCCAGATGGGTGACTTTGGGGCCAGTCACTCACTCTCAGCCTGACTTTTCTCACAAGGTAGTTGTTGTGGGGAAAATAGGAGGAGGAAGGTGTTTTGGATATGTGCGCTGCTTTGAGTTATTTGTAAGAATAATAAGGGCAATATTTTTATTTGTTTGTTTAATTGGTTAATTAATTTATGTTGCACATCTCCCCTATAAGTTGAGTCTTAGAAGATATAAGGTAATTTTGGAATACAAATAGATAAATGAAACTGAGATCTTACTGAAACGTCTTCAGACTGCTGGCAAACAGATGCCATTATTTTTCTTGAACGCAAGTGAAATGCCAGCTCCTTGCATATAAAAGGCTGCATGGTGCAGATAAACGTTCTAGTCCAACTTGCTCCCTATTCTCTTAGTTTTATAAAGACAGAACAATTATTCTCTTAGTTTTATAAAGACAGAACAATTTTTTGTTCAGTTTTGTTTTGTTTATAATATAGGAGATTATCCGAAATGATCCTCCCACCTTTGGAAGAAAAAATATTACGCACACCTATTCTGTAGGGGTAGGCAGGATAACTGGAAAAATGTTTAAAGTTTAAAAATGCAAAATTAAAAGTAAATACAAGCTAAGAAAAATATAAAATATAAATATATATTTTTATATATATATAAAATATAAAAGGCTAAAAAAATGCAGAAAAGTGCAAAGAAAAAAGTGGGAAAGGTACAAAACAATGAAGAAAAATATATAAAGAAATGACTTTCCCTTCAACAAGAAATGTACATACAATTTCAGTAACTTCTTGCCCAAAGATCTCTTCCTGTATCTCAACTCTTATCTTTAAACAAATTATAAACTTTGTCACTGAATCTTAGTCAAGGTTACCAGAAATAACAACATATATATTTCAATCAAAGAAATCAGTTCCATATTCCCTTTGTTTAAACACTAAACTGTAAAAATGCAACAAAAATTCTTCTTCCCACATCTTATCTCTTATCTATAAATAAATCTTTAAAGCTTCACCATTTGAATTTAGTCAAGAAAAATCCATTTAAGAACCACCAGAAATAGCAACAAATTAAAAATCTTGATCTTTGAACTTTTCAACTTAATTTCTTATCATTTTCTCTTTGCTGTCTCTCAGAAACTCATTCAGAAGTTTAACACATATCAGAAATAACACCTGTACTTTAACCTTAATTGAATAAGACAACTTTGTAATCCTTTCCTTTTAAAACAATAGTTTATCACATTCTGCGAAAATACAAAAAAAAAATCCCCTCTCTTCTTCCCACATCTTACCTATGAAAAGATTTTAAAAGTCTCTTATTTGGTCTTGGTCGAGTAAAACCCATGAAGGGTCACTAAAAGATTACATATATTTTTAAACTTGATCAAATAAGCCAACTTTATATTCCTTCTTTTTACTTTGAAAAATCCTGATGTCTATTTCCTTTGAATAGTGCCCTAAATGCTGATTTTATTTTATTTTATTTTATCTTTGTCTTTTCTCAAGCACTTCTTATGGGTGTAACACGTACAGTACATTCAGAAAATATTCAGACCCTATTCACTTTTGTCAATTTTGTTATGCTGCAGCCTGATTCTACAGTTGCTGAAATTCATTTTTTTCCTCATTAATCTACATTCAGTGCCCCATAACAACAAAGTGAAAACAGAAGTTTAAAAATGTCTGTAAATTCATTAAAAAGAAAAAACTGAAATATTACATTGGCATAAGTATTCAGACCCTTCACTTAGTACTTTGTTGAAGCATCGTTGGCAGCAATTACAGCCTCAAATCTTTTTGGGTATGACGCGACAAGCTTTGCACACCTGGATTGGGGGATTTTCTGCCATTCTTCCTTGCACATCCCCTCAAACTCAGTCTGTTTGGATGGCGACCTTCAGTGGACAGCCATTTTCAGGTACATTTTCAGAGATTTCAATAGGGTTCAGGTCAGGGCTGTGGCTAGGCCACTCTGGGACATTCACAGAGTTGTCCCTAAGCCACTCCTGTATTGTCTTGGCTGTGTGCTTAGGATCATTACCATGTTTGAAAGTGAACCTTCAGCCCAGTCTGAGATTCTGAGCGCTGTGGAATAGGTTTTCATTGAGGACATCCTGTTCTTTGCTCCATTCAGTTTCCCTCAACCCTGACCAGTCTCCCAGTCCCTGCTGCTGAAAAACACGCCCAGAGCATGATGCTGTCACCACCATACTTTACTGTTGGGATGATATTGGGCAGGTGATGAGCGGTGCTTGGTTTCCTCTTTTTCTTGCCATTTTAAAATTCATATCCAAAACAGCCTATTCCCAGATTTATCTTCTTCTATCTCCTCTTTTAAAGTTGTTTTCATGGTAGCAGACAGTTCTTATACATTGTACATTGTTGCCAAATATCTTCAAAATTTTCCAAAGTTAAAATACTACACTACTCTACTCTATATAGTAGTAATATAATATATTGGACAGAATTGGAAAAGAAACTTAAAACAGAAGAGCCTTTTCTCTTTGTAGGGAAATTCCATCCTATTTTTGCAGAATAAAAGTATCCATCACATGTATTCATCACATTATTTCCTTTTGGGGTAAGCAAGTTATACATAGTACAGAAGAAGAAACAACAAGTCAAAGAAACCAAGGACCACAATTTATAAGCCACCTATTCAATTAACCAAGTGACTCTAGATGATGTACATATTTAAACAAGTAGAAAGTACTAAAGAACAATGTCTATCTGCCTATCTGTCCCCTTCTGCCAGAGAAAGAAGCATGAAAAACCAAATAATAGAATCTCAATATCTGTGTGGGGGTCACAATTCACTCACTCTGCCCAAAAACTATTGAAAAAGCTACATTTAAGGGCTTTCTGAAATGACAACATGCAAGGCTGTGCATACTTTAAGGGAAACAATTTGCTATTTTTTTAGAAAGGATTTTAATAGAAACATGGCTTTTCTGGATCAGGACATTTCAGAGAAATATGTGATATTTTAATGTTTTTTATAAATTTTATATTTCCCAACATGGGATTTTAGTTTCATCGGTTCCCCTGTAGGAGTTCTTTTATGATGTAATTTATGGAGTATTTTAATTTTTCTTTATATCACCCTGAGGCCTCCAATTACCATGACTTATAAATTGAATTAATTAAATGATACTAATACATTCTTTCTGGTATACATTTTAGTTAGTCCTTTTATTCCTAACTAAACTTGCACCTGGTTTTCTGTGCACCTACAGTATTCACCAAATCTATTCCATAAGATCTGAATCTTCTGTATACAAACATACTTTCATTTCATTTATTTATACTTTTCATGATTTATTTATTATTTTCCAAGTCACCTTCTTCCATCATGGCTTTGGTCAATCAAGGTTTTTAGTCTTTGTAGTAAAAAAAAACACCTAACCTTCTGTTGTTCACATTACATGAGCCATGGTGGCGCAGTGGTTAGAAAGCAGTATTGCAGGCTAATTCTGCCGACTGCCTGCAGTTCAATTCTCACCGGCTCAAGGTTGACTCAGCCTTCCATCCTTCCAAGATTGGTAAAATGAGGGGCAATATGTTGACTCTGTAAACAGCTTAGAGAGGGCTATAAAACACTGTGACGTGATGTATAAGTCTAATTTCTATTGCTATTGCTATTGTGTAACTAAAAGCTACATTCACTTACTGGCACACAGTCATGGCATATATTACAAAAACTAACAAAATATCTTATGCTATATAAAATATAAAAATGTAATTTATAAGTCCTGTAATAGCACATATTATAAAAGTTAACAAAATATCTTGTTCTCTATAAAATATAAAAATGTAAATTATAATTTATAAGACCTACTATTTTGGGGGTACAAAAACAAGGTAACTAAAATTATACATTTCAAATCCAAAAAAATATATAATTGAAATAAATAATGGCACCAAAGACTATTGCTTACGTTTCAGTAGTTGAACTGAAGCTGAACTCAGAAGGGGGGGGGGTGAGTTATTATTCTCATAATTTAAGCGGTAATGTTAAAATAAATATGTTCCTCATAGAAAACCACTAGGCCAAATTTCTAACTATTGAGCCTATCCCCCCCTCCCAAATAACAAAATTTTCAAGGTCCACCACCATTCATCTGGACCACAAAACAGGGGTTTCCTCCTAGAGAGAGATCGATCTCATTGTCTTATGTACATATACACGTGTCCGTCACAGGCCCTAAATTTCTTTTGGCCAAACTTATCTTCAATTAGAAATTTTAAACAAGCACTTTTCTGACTTCCCATGTTAAGTCTTCTATTAAAGAACCCATACGATTAATATATATTTCTGCAATATAAAGTATTCTAGGGTGCTGGCTACGTTTTCTTGCCTCCAGCACTACCTTGCATGCGATGAACAAGTTCCAACACATCAGATTTTCCCTGTCCAATTAGAAGACAACAATTGCTGAGAAAATTGAATACTGTAACATTGTTAAACATTGCCCTTGTATATCCTTGAGTACAGATAGTTAAGTACAGATAGATATTTTCCCCTCTTGACTAATGTCATCTAGAATTTTTTTTCAATTCTTGTTTCCTACAACTTTTATTTTATGTTTTTGTAAAAGTACATTAATTTTCTTCAGCCAAACTCATGCATAACTTTCAAGTTGCCAGTGAAACATATCTCTCCTGGTTTGCAATATTTCTCTCTCTCTCTTTACATGCAAAAGCAAGAGATACTATTTAGTTAATAAAGTCAGATTTGATAAGATTTCTGAGATAGATATTAAAAAAATAATAATTTCATTGTCACAACTGAAGAGATGCTAAGCTAGTTTTATGAGAAATAGATATACACTATGTACACCTGTGTACAACATACAAGCAAGATCAGAAATGCTTCCCCACTGAAGTAAGACATGGGCTGAACTCCAATTTAGTTTGGGACTGATAAATGGCTGGTTTTTTAAAAAAAAAACCATTTGTATTATATATTTTCAACATGTAAGCAATATTGTATGAATTTAAAAGCTGTTATTAAATTTATTTCAAAAGTAACTCAATTTTACCCATTTCATTTCTTAAAAATTATAATTTTTTTGGGAGGTGTCTTTTTAATAATGAAAACAGAATAGTCTTCTGTTTTTTTTATAATAAAAACAGAAATGTCTTTAGAGGTAGCTTCTAAAGACATTGGATTACTTTAAAATTGCCATAACTCCCAATCATTATGGGTCAAATTGGGAGGGAATTCTGGGTTCCAAGATCTGGCCTGGAAAAATCTGGACAACCACTAGGTGGTAGAAAATGATACAAATAAATAAATAGGACACATATTTGTAGCTCAGACGGGGCAGCCTTATCTAATTAATGCCTCTGGAGAGCGCCAGGCTAAGGAATATTGGTTTTAAGTATACATTGGGATTGTTGTTAAACTGGCTCTGTATAACTTCTGAGCACGCATTTTAAGAGCAATGCCTTCTGAATCAAAACTCATTCCTAGAGTTATACCTGTGACGACACCCCAGTTCCCTTGGCCGAGAAGGAAGGTTGAGGGGAAGTAGATCCTGTCAAGTCAGTGCCAGAATATCTTCATTCCAATTGGCTTATTCAGATGGACAAGCCAGAAAGACTGGAAATTTAATTAGTCCAAATTAATAGGTATGTCGAGTGAGTGATATTTAGAAGAGATATGGCCTATGTATTTTTGCTGGAGCTATAACTATTTTAAAAGGAGTTTCTTACACTTTGCAACCCAAAATAGTTTCAATTTGTAGCATCAAGGACACAAATCCTTTGGTCAAGGATTCAAGTTCCTTGATCGCCAAGACATCTGGTGTCTCCTCTTTGAGCTACTGCATGGGCAGTTCCAGCCTCCCTCTTGTTTTCCTCTTTCATATTTGAATAGTGATTCAGAGATGCAGAGGAATCACCAGGAGCTCAAGAAGAATAGTGGGTTAAACCCCACCCCCACTCAAAGAGAGAAAGACAGATAAAAAACACAAAGAAAAACGTTGCCCTTTCCTCAGCTAGGGAAAATGCAGGGATTATTCTTATTAGCTGATGCCCTCTGTTCAGCATCCTCTCACGCAGATAAAAAAAACAACCCTTCTGTCTGTCACTAACACTGGGATGCAGAAGCAGTCACAGCCCTTGGCAAAAATGACTATGGTTTCTACACTCACTCCTGCATCAAGCAGCAACAGTCCTGGATCTGGATGCCATTTTTATTTACTGCAAAAGTCTAATCGTAAGCCTGCATTATAAAGGATGTTCAGGAGGCACATTTCAAAAGCCATCGAAAACCTTAATAGCATGCTCCCAAGTTTATGATCTGAACTATAAACAAGCAGAAATGCCTTTCACCGAAACTGCTTGCTTTCAATCCTTTCTTCTAGGCCTGCCTCCTACAATGCATTTCTTTGCCTATTTTTTAAAGCCCTGCTCAGTACTTCAGCTCTTAAAATTAAGCTGTACTGAGTCTACCCTTTCCTTTTAATGAAATTACCATTTATTCTGAAACCGTGATGAGCGCTTATCCGGTTACAGTCATCCCCCCCATAACTCATCATTTGGTGGACTTCACTTGGTGATGAATGAGGACCAGCAACACATGTTTTCTAACAGCTCTATTTAAACTAGCTCTATAGCTGAAACAAATCATTCCTACTGTGGTTCTGAATTATGCATGGCACCACTCAGCAGCTCAAGGCAGTATATTCTTCAACATTCACAGGGCCTAAGATATTTCAGACAGAAATTACTCAAGACAATGTAAGTTCTCATTATCGCCAAGTCAAATATCTACCAAGGGAAGGGAGAAAAAAAATACAAGAACCCAAACAAGTCTAGATGCTAACAGAACCATTGGGATACTAAAGTTTCTTAGCCAGGAGGTCAGCATTACTCCTTATTTTTCAAAAACAGGATGGAGAAGACATATTGTATAGTAACCATCTTACTACTTAGGTAGGCTTATAAAATTTTAAAGAGGTAATAGGTAATCTTGGCCCTAAACCAATCTCCATTTTCTCAGGCTGCGAGCATCTCTGGTTATTCTCCTTTTGCATCTATAGAGGACCCCTGTACATAGCAGAAAATTCTAAAGCAGGGGTCTCCAAACCCTGATCTGTGGACAACATTCCAGAAACCAGGCCACGCAAACAAATGGAGCCTCTTCTATGGGATGTAGGCAGCATGCTAAACCATGCCCCCTCTAATCCACAGAAAAACCTCTCTCCACGGAGAGCCCAAAAGGTTGGGGACCACTGTTCTAAAGCATATTTTAGAGTGAATTATCAGTTTAGTGCCTGCAAACCTGACCTTACCATATCCTTATGACTTGAGTCTTTAATAATAGATCCCTAAGTCTACCACTGTTGCATACTTATCATAGAACAGTGAGGAGAACACTTCCTTCCAGGGATATTTCTCTATGGTTGTTTTTTTTTGTTTGAAGATCTTTCCTGAGAAACAAGACTCCATTTACTATCGTTTGGCAAACTATTGAGCTAAGCAACTGGGAAGTGAACATCAGATATTGTATTTACTTACTATATGAATGATCTAAGATGTTGCTTTAAAAAGAGTCAAGCAAAGGCTTTGATTTTAAAAAGAACAATCACTGTCACGTTTCCATATACTTGCAGAGCTTGTATTCTTTCTGTTTTACTGGCAAAGGTTATCAAGCAAGCATCTCTGTGAAGGTAATGGGACTCTTCTCTGAAGGAGAGATAGGATACCATAATAATGGATTCCTGCACAGGGCAGGGGATTGAATGAGATGATCTCAAGCTGGCCTCAACCCTTATCTTTGAAGTCTGGAAAAACAACAATTATAGAGTAAGTGCTAATTATTTATTTTATTTATATCCCATCTTTATTATTTTTATAAGCAACTCAAAGGTGAAAACATATCTAACACTCCTCCTTCTCCTATTTTCCCCACAACAACTTTTTTGCTAACAACCTACATTTATAAACATACTGTATGGGCTGCTCCATTTTTAGACAAGCTGAAGCTTCCAAAAACACCTAAAAGCATAGGCCTACATAAAATGTGTTGTAGGTATTAGGTTTTGTAGCCTACAACCAACAAGGTTAAACAACGTTTGTTAGAGCTGGATGGTCTAAAAAAATTCATATACAGTAATCTAATTTATAGAAAAACTTCAACTTTAGCTACCAATTAGGTACAAAGGTCATCTAGAATTCCATCAGTAATGAGTAACCCCATATTTCCCAGATCATAAGGAATGCTCATCATCTTTAGATTCCTAGGTGCTCATGGTCCTTTAGCTGAGCAGGTCCCAGGTTTGTCAAAATTACCACCCTTTCATTGAGGAAATCTAAAGTGGATTTGTAATCATATTTTGTGAAATTGATTTGTACTATCCAGGGGCCCAGATCACACTGAGATTGCTTATGCTTCAGCCAACACAAGGACACTTCAACTCATCTCCCAGATACCACATCTAAACACATAGAGGTCAAAGGAAGTAGAAATATGTCTGCACATTCTTCAGTTTCTATACTCAGGCAAATGCTTGAGAAGGGACTTTTATGTTGCCTGAATCCACATACACATTTTTTGGGCACTAGTTAAACATAAAAGATTTGTGCTGCTTTCCCATGTTTTCTGGAGGAAATACAGAACAGGAAATATAGTTAGGTATATAAATATCTTGGGAACCCTAACCAATCAGCTACAGAACAGGTGACACATAAGCATAAGGTTTTCAGACTTAAAACAAGAGCTATATACATCGATAATTACTATTTGCAAAACGATAATAGGGAAAATAAGACAGGGTCCCTCACATTATTAGGAATTGACAGATGATTCCATGGGCATGGAGGAATCACACATTGTAAATTGACCCTAAGCTTTTTGTTGAAAGAAAGCAAAGTAGGAAAACTTTACGTTAACAGAATTGTGAGAAAAACAGAAATCCATTTTCACAATTTTTCTCACTTTGGAAAATGAGATGGTCAGCATATAAATTAGATACAGATAAATGGTAGACAGACAGACAGATTTAAGCTTTGCAAACATCAAATAGTTCTTGTATTTAGGTTGACAGATTTTTGTTGTAGTAGGAACACTTAAGGGTGCCAGGAGGTGCTTCTGAGGCTGGCCTGACCTCTAGGCTGCTTGTCCAGAATTCCAGTCTGATGGGAAGCCTAGAATAGATAAGAGGAGATAGATGGAAAGATGGCACACACAGTCCAACTAGGGAATTCTCTGATATTATAAATATAAGCCCTTTTTTATACTTTTACTTCTTGACAGGTTTCTTCTTCTCTGAAATAACAATCCAGTTTTTCTCTTCTGGACAAGTATAAGTCACAAGATAGTAGAAACTGAGCAGGAAAAAGATGCAAATATTTTTTTTAATTAAACACTTGTTTTATATACCTCAAAATATACAAAACCATATAATTTACAATATAAAATACTAAATGTTAAGAGAAATAAACAATACTTCATTGGAACAGAAGAGGTCAAATTGTGTCCTCATGTAAATAGTGGTACATCCAGGTGTATTTAAGAATGATTTATTTTACTGCTTGTTAAAGTGTTTACACATATTTCAGAGGGGGGGACCAGTGATAACGGGGAGTAGATAATTTATAACCAAATCTGTGAGCACATTGAAGGAATAATGTGTTGTTTCATGAAGCCTATGAAGAACAGATGAATTGAGAGAGATTCTTCCTATATATACAACTAAAAAAACGATAAAGGTTTCCCCTGACTCTAGGGGAACAGTGCTCATCTCCATTTCCTAGCCGAGAGAGCCAGCATTGTCCAAAGATGCTTCTGTGGTCATATGGCTGATATGATTATATGGAGCGCTGTTACCTTCCCACCAAAGTGGTACCTATTTATCTACTTGCATTTGCATGTTTTTCAACTGTGAAGAAGTGGGCAGGAGCTGGGACAGGTGTGGGAGGTCACTCCATCACATGGGTCTCGACAAGCCCAGCATTTAGCCTCTAGGTACCATGCCCCCAAATATACATGATTACATGGGGTTTTCTCGGATCTAGACCAAACTATAAATCCATTCATCTGAATGCACAACATTTTGCTCCAGAGGAACATTCACTTCTCCATGCACAAGCCATTTCAAATTCATTTATTTGCCTGCATTAATAGGAAGATCATATCTTACATTCATTATG
>JANHFL010001884.1:14953-38419 GCA_032468155.1 Oxyrhabdium leporinum
GCAAAAAGGAAGCGGATTAGCTCCCTCCCATATTTGGGTAACCAGGTTTCCTCACAACAAAACATATATATATATATTGCACTTTTAATTGGTCCTGTGGTGCATGTGACATTCAAAGCAGTAGCAAATTTTGAATTTGTGAATAATATAATATAATTCATTATGATGATGTTTATTGTAGCATTTCCTGAAAAAGATGGATGAGACAAGCTTTCAAATACCAACTTTTGCTGACATTTAGTCCAGCATAGGTCATAAAATATCACTGCAAAATATTGTTTTTATAATTTATTTTAAAATATATATTATTGATGAGAAAATGTTCCTGATTTTTATATCTACCTTGGAACATAAAAGTAACTAACAAATCACAGTATTAGCTATTCTGAATTGTACATTTGATGAAAGAAGGCTGGTAGATTAAATAATAGAACTGTTGTATATTCAATAGCAAAAAAATGTTCAGAGACAAAAACAACTTTATTTTAGATGAATGTAACCAACAGATAAACATGAAATAAACTGTCTTTCAAAGTTCTGAATCTGTATTTTATCTCTTCTTATTCACCATGCCTGAACTATCTTTATAAATGTATTTAATTTGTTCAATTTCTTTTCATGGAGTGTTATTATTACCATAGTGCACCAGTACACACTGTAGAATCCCTTGGGCTCCAGAGTTTACCTAAATCACAAAGTTAATTCAAGATTAGGAACAATGGCTGTCTCCCTAGCTATAATACTTTGTTGCTTGTATCTTTACGATTTATATTGTCTATTTAGTTTCCTAGTATGATTTTTGTTGATTGCTTATTTAGTATCCTGTGACTTATCACTAAGTGTTGTATCTTATGATTCATGATGAATGTATTTATGATGGCTATGATCATGATTTATCACTTATATCTTTTATGTACACTGAGAGCTTATGCACCATAGACAAATTCCTTGTGTATCCAATCATACTTGGCCAATAAAGAATTCTATTTATATTCTGTTCTATAAAATGAAACCTTTATGCTGAAGTTTTAGTTTGTATCAGTAGAGTTATAAAGCCCTTGCTTTTAGGATATTCTCATTTCAATTCCGCTAAAGTAAGATGCAGGGGAGAGTGGTCATGGATGGATTTAGTGGAAAGTGAGTTGAATAATGTCGATCCCATCTCTGTGAAGGAATTTGACATTTTATTCAGTTACGCTACTATACTACTACAAATGTCGTTATTCATACTAATTTTAGGATTAGCAATTTTGGACACAGCTGCTATTGCTAGTTCTGCCATAGATTCCAATGCCAGTGTTTCATCTTCTAGTATTAGTTAATATTATTGCCTGACCCATCTCAGAATTAGCTTCCAAAAACTTTTAATAATTTATCTCTCCTTTAATCACACTGTTACAAAGTATAGGTGTGGGTGTGTACATTAAGTTTTCGACGTCTATTTCACTAAAAGCAATGACAAAAATGGCAATTTTGTTAGATTTTTCTCATCTAAAAGTCCAATAAGAAGGGGATATCAAGGACTGAATCATCTGGATTTGATATTGTTTATGGACCAAAAAGTAATACTGCTGTGGCTTCCCACTTTACTTAAAAAATGTTTTTAGAAAAGGTTGATTCATATTTTTGCTACTTATGTACTATTTGATTCCAGGAATGACTATGATCAGTTTACAAAAGAGAAAACTAAAATAGATTGAATTGAAAATATATATATAGTAAGGATCAAATTCTCACCCTAACAAGAAGAGGGGATCCATTATATTATCAATTCCAAAAACTTTCTGGATGAGCTGGAATGTGGGAAACTTCCCTAAATTCCAACAGTGTTGACTTATCTCTGGGTGGAGCTACAGAAAAGGCACGGAGAGACCTCATGGTCTCTGGTGGCAGTAGTTCCTTGTGGACGGATCTCAAAGGATGCTGTTACTGGACCAGCAGAAAAACTTAATGGGCAAGTGGATATTGCAGACAACCAGCTTCTGAACCATGTAGGGCTTTAAAGGTGAGAACCAGCATTTCATCTCAATGCAGTGGAGGTTATAGATTGCTAATTACTGGAAATCTTGCTAGAAACATTTGTTAAAATACAATTTTGAGAAAAGGTCTACCACTTAGATTTTATTCATTCATGCTTCCAGTTATATATCTTTATTTTCTTTTCCAACTTATCAATCTTATCTAATATGCAAGTAAGCTTGTTTTCCACTGAAAAGTATGTTTTGCACCTGAGATAAATTTTATCTATAATAATAAACATACTAGAATTTTTGGAGTGTTAGTCTGTCGTGTGTATTTTCAAAGTGTGAAAAATAATTGCTCCTGTGGCTGAGATTGCATGAACATTTGGCCTTTTCAACATAGTGGGAAATGACAATACAATGCAACAATGCAATGTATGAGTCTGACCTCATATTTACCTCTGCAGCAGCACCTGATAAATGACAAAAATCCATTTTACATGATTGTTACAATATTACACAGCTTGCAGAGATATATAAAAATTATATAAAGTATTTGAAAAGAAAGCTGAAGAGCAACAACAAGCCTATTCTTGGCATTCTTGTTTGTATGTTTGTTGTTTTTAAAAAAAAATATGAAGCACACAATATAATAAAAATGATTTATTGTGTTGTGCATGTTTAGAATTTTTTCTCCCTCGTTCAGTTTTTTTTGCAATCTTTTGCTACGGAAAATGAGTTACACTTGAGTACCTTTGCTTTGATAAATTAATTATTGCAGATGTGTGATTGTTCTTTCTTGGTTAGGTTTTTGAGGGTTCTCTTGGTCAGGTTTTCCAGTTTCTCTATTGTGTTGGTTTACTGCAATGTAGATATTTTTGTTCTACACTAATTCTTCTCAAAAACCCAAAGAAGGGCCAAACCATCACTATCCTTTCAGCAAAGGCCAAACCAGCGTTAACATTGAAAGAAAACAATGCATATAAAAAGCCAAAGAATTATTGCCGGAGAGAAAAACAGTGGTGGATGACAAGTAGTAGGCAAATTCATCCATGTTCTTATGGACATTGCAAAATAAACAAGCTTGACATACTTTTTATCCAAATGTGTTATTATCAGGGAGTCTAATAAAGAGCATAGCCAAAAACTTTAAAAAAGAAATATTGGACATCTGACAGAAGGGAGAAAATATTCTATCAACTCTGCACTATACAGTGCCTCCAGAAAATCAAAGATCTAAAAATATAAATCATGAACGTGAAATTATGATTTGATTAAATGCTGCATATTATTTATGTCCATAGATCCAGAATTAGTGAAACAATCCACGGCAGCAGTACAAATACGATGTAGACAAATACACTAAAATCAAAATACTCAATATCATGGACTTCATTAACCTTTGCCTCATTATCTACTTTCAGTTTCATGAACAAATATATTATATACCGTGTGTGTGTATACCATAATATTATTTATATATATATTCAGAGAAACAACCATGGGATCTGTAATGTAGTGTCTAGAAACTATAGCACTCCCACACATAAACCTGAAAAGGCTCTGGTATGTGGACAACATTTTGATCATATTTAGGAAAGGAACAACTAGAAAAAACACAGGAAACAATCAACAGCATCTTCAAAGGAATAAAATTCACAAGGGAAGAAGAAAACAATACACTACCCTTCTTTGATATCCTCAACAGCAGAGGAAAGAACAGGAAATTGGAAACACTAGACTACTGCAAAATAACCAACTTTAATCATAGCTGTGTTCCCAGTACTGACTAAAGCAGCCCAAATTACCTTCCTGCTCTGGTGAAGAGGAACCCCATGCAAATTTCCCAATATCTGAGCACCAATCATAAAAATGAGGTTACCCAGACCTAGTTCAGAACATTCAAACTCTTTCCTGGTTCAATTGTTACAGAAAGCAGAGCTGAGTGTCAACACAATATTGATGACTCCAAGCTCAAACACTCCTGACAACTACCCTAGGAAGTTTCACACAGATAGAGACAAAATAGTGTGTTTTTGGCACTTGCACCAGAGCTAACAAGTGCATATGAACAGTGATCTATTATTAATCTCTGACATGGTCTTTGCAAGTAGGAGTGGAACCACTGTAACATAGTTCCCACACCCCAGAACTCACCAGGATTCAACTTTATCAAAAAGTTCCTGAAAGATCAAGCAGGATGAACAGACATCTTTGTGCTGTCTCTTCCCCATAATAGGTTCTCGCAGCTATTTCTACCCTTAAAAATAGAAGCCCAGTATTCAACAAGTACAATTAACATCCTACATACGCTCCACATTGTCACTAGAGACAGAACAGGCCAATGAGAAAGAGTGATTAAGTCATAGTTTTTATTTGAGGTTGACTGTTCCAACAGATGACTCATTTCACTACCACGCTAAAAAGAAATGCTGCTGCGTATTGCCAGGGCAGTGTTAAAAACTGTCACGTCTATCCTTCCGAAATATAGTAATGCATCCATTAGAAACCAAACCAAACACATTTTTAAGATGTCAAACAAAGCAATTTGTGTTCTTGAAGAGAGGAGTGGGCATTGAGCAAAGAATTCAAGCAGCTGTTCATTGTAACTTTCTTTAACTTTACTACAGGAAATATGGAGATGGGAGGGACCAACCCTAGTTCCTTATATGCTATTAGAGATTAGCTGAGCTCAGAAGACAAAGATAGGAAAGGAGGATCCTCAGATCAACAGTCTCATTGTCAAAAAGCTCACAGACTGAGCAATACACAGGGAATCCAAAAGAAATCCCTAATTCTTCATCTACCTCTCACAGCCCTTTGTAGCCAACAGGCTGTGAAGTGCTCCAAAATCAGTACAACTGAAGCCACCCTTCCAATATCCATTTCTGGAAAGTCCTCCAAACCTATTTATCTGAAGGCTGACATTTGATTTTTTTTTTTTATCACAATGGCAAATATGCTTGAAAAATATCAACTAAATAATCATGTCATTGGCCATAAGATAGGCAGGCAGGCAGGCAGGCAGGCAATATGGAACCCTGACATTATAGGAAGCATAATGGGCAGTTTGGAAACTTCTATGCAAATTTATTAAAAAGTTAGGAAAAGAGAAAATATTTTCTCTCAAGTATATTTTAGCATATCTGCTACTTCAGCAGTGTTTTGTGCTTGCTGCTATTCTGTTGTGAGGGCGGGGTCAGCATTTTATCCCATAAAACTAATTAAAAACAATAAAATGAATTTCCTCCTGGGAAAATGTTCTCAATGCTTTCAAGCAGCTCTTTCACCTAGCACTGAGCAATTACTACATAGAAAATATACCCTAATGGAAATAATGGATGTTATGAGTAAGTTGTATCATTCTTAACTTCTCTTTTACAGAAGAACTATCTTTACCTGAATCATCATGTAGTTTCCACAAATCTTTTGCTTGTAGTATGCTGAAATGAAGTATTTTGTACTTTTTGGCGCACTATTAAACAAAAGACTCATACACATCAAAAAACATTTCAGAAGAAGACAACAGCAACCATCTCCATATTGTTGTCAAGAAATTTCCTCTCTATGTCCATGAAATCATAGTCAAGACTGATGGTGAGGTTACCTTTTCAAATAGCTAATTATCCTTTCATTAAAGTAAGGCAACAATGTCAAAGACTTTTAAGCTCTAAAAATATGGTGACATGGTAGATTCGACAGTTTTGAATTACTCCATGTAGTTTAGGAATAATTTTGCTATTCTATTACTAATACCAGAAAATTAGAAAAAAAAAAAGTTCCATTTTTCATTTTAGTAGTCACTAAAAAGCAATAACGTGTAATTATTTGTCTGGATGTCTGATTTTTACTGCCGAAAGAATTATTAGAAGTCTTAGGATAACAATAAACATCTTTCAAAGAATACAAAATATCTTGATGAAATTACAGCATGTATAATTTTCTTTATAATCCTCCAAGTCTCTTGAATATGGAGGGAGGAAAATCAGCAGAAATGGATTAGGAAACATCTACAAAATGAGAATTATCACAGAGCTGTGTGCCTATAAATTACCATGCTGTTATCACATTCATTATATTTCATGACTCCCATTAATAACAGGTCATAGAATTCCTTTTACATAAATTAACAAACAGATGGAGGGAGAGGAAACCCAACATATAAGAAACTCACCAAAATATGCAAAAAAAGTATTAAAAGGTTTTGTTTTTGTTTTTTGTTTTTGTTTTTTAAAGAAAAAAAAATCTTTCCGGCCTTCTTTAGTTATATTAGAGTTTTCTCTTAATTCATTGATACTGGGCCAAATAATATCAGAACTTGCAGGCCATGGCACCATCAGCTATTGATCTATATTTGGTGGTCCCTGGAAATATGCCTTCTCTGCTGTGGCACCCACCTTATAAGAGGTGGCTCAGTAGTTAGAATGCAGTATTGCAGGCTAACTCTGCCCACAGACAGGCATTCGATCTTGACTGGCTCATGGTGGACTCAGCCTTCCATCCTTGGTAAAAGGAGGACCCAAATTGTTGGGGGCAATATGCTGACTCTGTAAACCGCTTAGAGGGGGCACTGTGAAGAGGTATATAAGTCTAAGTACTATTGCTATTGAGTATTCTTCCTCCCAAAATTAGATTGCCCCATTCCTTTTTGGAAAATCCTTCAAGACCTAGTTATTTGATCAGAACTGAGTCTACCGTAGACTTGCCTTGATAGCTTGTCTCAATGGCTCCATTGTTGAAAAGGGCACTTTTAGTCTACCTCCATTTATAGTTCTTTTTAAAATCATATTTTGGAAATTTTAGGATATTTATTATTATGTTTATTATTTGATGTGTGTATACTTTATTATTATGTTTAGTATTTGCTGTGTGTATACCTTTTCAGTTATTTATTATTGTGCACCACTGAAAGTTGGATAAATATGTAAATTATTACATAAAACCTGTGGTCAAATATTTGAAGAAATACTATGATTTCAAGTTCTCCATCAAGAGTAATTCTCTTTAGCCTATTATTATTGGAACTATATATTCCAGTAATAGTAGATACATTATATGTGGTTGCTTCTCAAATGATAGACTTTGTAATACCTTAGTTTACCACAAGTTAATTTATCATTATTTTATGCTTCCCATCTACATTTGCCATCCAAGTATGTGGATTTAAACTTCCTTAATTTTCAGGAATGTGCAAGCTAGCTAGAAAATAGTCCCCATATCTGGAAAAAATCCAAGTTGGGGAATATGGATCATGATGCTATGATCAATTGTATCATCATCTCCTATCCAGATTATTGCATTGCATTATGTGTGAGGTTGTTATTAAAGACAATTTGGAAATTTCTATTGAGTAACCCAAATATCTGTAGGAAAATCTTCCCTCACAACTTTTCCAAGGATTCCAATCTATCAGTAGACTATTTTCTAAGAATTGTTACTTCATGGAATGGGAGTGGGGGTGGTTGTGTGTGTGTGTGTATGGGTGTATGGGTGTGTGTGGACTCTTCTCCAAGGAAATTCGGGTATAAAACTTTTCAGATCAAGTTACTGGTACAGGTGGTTTAGAGACTGCTTAAAGACTGTTTGCAATTATAATAGTGATAAAAAAGGAAAGTTATGACCAATCCTTGCATTGATAGTCTGTTAAGCAAAGGAAAGCTGAAGTCAGAAGCACAGTTGTGGTTTCACTTTGTGACCACTTGAAAACCAAGTTGTTGATCTCAGTTATAGTTGTTAAACAAGGGCTAGAGTATCTGTATTAAATTAGGCATTTTAAAGTAACTTAAAGCTGTTGTTAAACATAATGTTATGTTTTAATAGAGTAGGATATTTTCTATTAAGAGTTTGACTCTGTATTTTACTGTTTGTATAGTAGATAAGGGATCAAGCTAGAAACCAGAGGCTGTGAGTTCTAGTCCTGCCTTGGGCATAAACTCACCTGGGTGACCAGTCACTCTGTCTCAGCCCTAAGAATCAGGCAATGGCAAAGCACTTCTGAAAAACATTGGAAACTTGTCCAGATGTTTGCCAGAAGTGAAGTCTGACTTTAAGGCTGCTCTGTTTTTGTTACTGCCCTCAATTTTTAATTCTCACAGAACAACTTGTAAGAAACCATCTTAAGTGAAAATAGTTTAACCAGAATTTTTCTAAAGTTTTGGCAACTTTAAGATGTGTTGACTTCAACTCCCAGAATTCCCTAGCAAGCATGAAGACTTCATATATTTCTCAGCCAACTGGTCAAAAGGTCCTTATTTTCCAGTGCTTTTATTTACTACTTTCGTAACTTACCAGCATCAGATTTTTAAAAAATATATCAGTTTTTTTCCCCTCTTTATAGTACAGTGCTATAAAAACAAAAGCACAGTTTAATATAAAAGAAGGAAATTACTGCATATAGCAAGCCTTTTGGGACTCCCTGACTCCCTTATCTATCATACTACACTGAATACTGATACAAATTTACAAAAAAGTAGAGCAAAGTGCCATAAGCAGAAGTTTCTGAATAAAATCTCCACTTCTTATTTAGACTCAGTGGTAGTTCAACATTAATGGCATTTAAAAAATATTTTTTCCCCAGGGTTTACTGCATAATATGTTCATATATAATTGATTTTAAGTCATTTATTTAGCAAGTGTATCCAAATATCTTGGTCTCCAGAGATACTGCAGTAGAAACTAGACCCAGCTTCCTAGAAAATATGAACTTGAAGTGAATTAACTGCTGTTAATCTTAAACCATCACTAAATCTAGTAATATTTAAAACTATGTTTAAGCGTGCTAGCAGGCAAGAGAATATTAAAAATGTATTTTCAATTAAATCATCTTTTCTATCAGAGCTTGGAAAAAACATCGGGATAACCCTAACCTTTTGTTACCTTTATTCTGTGACTAAATATCACCAATGTAGATTTGGTTGAACAGTTCTTGGTTTGCACTGAATTATTTTCTAATCAAGATTATCTGTGTTGTGACAACCATGTGAATCATGCAGACAAGTTCGTACAAATAGTACTATAGATTTCCAGCAACAGTTGTTTTAGGCTACTGATGATACCTCACTGTTTCCTAAATGTAAATATGACTGCTTGGTTCCTGCCAGATATTTTTTAAGCCTGACTGATTCTGTTTTGTCATTTGGACATGAACAAAAGTAAATGAATGGAAGATTTGCCTTGCAAATTGACAAGGCAGAGTGTTGCATTGTCACACGGTTATGTCCTAATTACCTGATGTATATACATTAACAAATGTACACTTACATAAATCAAACCTTTGCAAACTAAAATATGTTGGTGTGCTCTTGTTTTGGGTTTCAAAAATGTCATTAATTAAATGTCTCAGTGCCAGTTCTGTGGTAAAGTTTGATGCAATCTTTATCATTTTGTGATAGCTTTGCACTGCATTTTTGATAGCTTTTCCAGTCCAATTATCATCCAAAAAGAAGTTTGTACCATATAAATCTCTTTACTCTCTACAGTGCAAGAATCTTAATAATTGTATTATGAAAAAATCTTTCCCTAATTAGATGAAGAATTGGAGGACTTTTTTTTAGCAAAAAGTAAGACGAAATACGTTATACTCTAATTATAGAATTATTGTTGAATTACTGTGGAGAAAGTAATAGAGAAGTGATTTCCCACTTTCTTACTCCTTTTTATAATCAACTCAAGAGATTAATGCCAACAGCTCAAATAGAACCATTGAGAACTAGGAAAGATGATTCAACATGCCTGGCAGAAATTGAGGCATTCAGATGTACACAATTCCTTTTCAATACTAATTGCCTTCTTTTCCCTAAACTCTAATTAACAACAGATTATAGAGGACTTGGCTTCTAGCCATATAATATTGAGTGTGTCTGTTTTGGGGAAAATACTTATTTATTTACCTAACAGGTTTTGAGACTGCACAACTCGTTCAAATATTTATTTACCTGACAGGTTTTGAGACTGCACAACTCGTTCATGATTTTGGAGCAGCTTTTAAATAAAAAGGGGGGAAAAACATATACAAAAGGTAACAAATGAGAAGAACCAGCTATAGATCAATTATAACTAAAGAGGGTTCCATCATCATTTTATCACTGGATAACAACCAGGTCTCTAACAACTTCCTAAATGTTATAAGGAGATTGGTGCCATACACTTTGTGTGACTCCTAGCTAGGACAATATATCCTTGGTGCACAATCCCAGCATTCTTTGTTCATCCTTCTCAGGAATATCCTTTCTCCATGATAAAGCAGCATGGTAAGACTTATGGGGTTGAACATATGAATAGGATATTTATTTTATTTTTTTTTACCAATATTGAAGGATATGATGAATGTGGACGGCTTATTATTATTATTTTTTAATATAAACCTGCTGGTGCTTGCAGTATTGAATGATGATGATGATGATTTGTGGATCACAGGACAAATTTACAAATGTAGCTAAGTTGAATGGATTCTACTCTGAATAAACAAAATACTGAAATAACTGGTTATCATGGTACAATACAATAACTTTGTTAATTTATTCTGAAAAAAAACATTTGTGACTTATTAATTATGTTAATTACTGAAGAAACTCGAGGCTATATATTATTAATAACACAACATCATTTTCTGTCCTGAAAGTTAAGCATTTTATGATGACAAAGTAAAACTTAAAAATAATTCTTGCAAATATATATTTTCCTTTCCTCTTTTATTCAGGATTGATAGGCGTTTATGAAAACATAGGTGAATTAAACCAGGAACTGCTCAAGCTAATTATAATTGCTTAAGTTTCAGTAGGGTTTATTTACATTTCCAGAGAGCAGCAGATTAAGTAAGAATAAATCTGAACACTGGTACAGCAAAGAAGTACAGTATTTCGGGAGTATGACCTATACTTAATCCCCTTCCAGCAAACAGAAGACAAGTAGATTCATCTATTATAGTAAGGCTGCTATTTTGTTTCATTTATGCCTTTAGCCTCCAGCATCAGCCACACACCATGTTTTTTTCTGCAATTTGTTTTGTTTTATTAGCTAGCTGTGACAGTGGAATAGTAATTAGCATAAGCGCAGAGCCAGAGAGAGTGCTGAAGGTAGAGCAGTATTGCATAAACACCCCCTCCCCATTTTTATAAGTACAGCAGCCATCTAAAATGTGAGTTAATGTGAAGCTAGATTACATAGAAGCAATTGCTCATATGGATGGCAGGGAACATTGCTCTAATGCTGTAGCAACTTTGCCATCTGCTACCATTTTTCCAGTTTATATATTTGAAGATCTGAAATCACACGATCTAGAAGAAAACCGAGCAGTGTTACCTAACTGGCTGGTTTCACTTTAGCTTATCAAGATGTGCAGACAGTCGTTGTGTTTATATGCTAGGATTGGTAATTTATTCTATCGTTTGAGCCCAGTCAGCCGTGGCTTTTTACCAAACCACATCTAAGCAAACCAGGGTTTTTCACAGCATGTGAATTCATTCCAGTTTTCACCGGTTAATGTTAGAGTCACCTCTCTGAAAATGAGAAATAGATTGCTCTAAGCAGCACAGGAAAGAAAGGTTATCTAAACTTTAAGAAAAATATTAGTACAATTAATATTACAATTACAATAAATATACAATATTTATTACAAAATAAATATTACAATTTACCGAGGTTAATCTGTTGCTGCTAATAATCTATTAGGATTAATTTTGTTTCTCTTTAGTGTAATTGTGTTTTTGTTGTGTGAGAAATATGGATAGAAAGCTCGATCTTGTATGCATCCATTCTCTTATACATTTAGGAGAATTTGTGTGCATTTTAGTGACTTATCAAATCAAATTCACATTTCTCCCCCCCCCCCCATTCCCAATTCCAAGAACTGACTTGAAAACGAGCCAGAAGGTCATTCATTTTATGGAAACACTGTCTGTATTTATAGTCATTGCCAAGTAGGCAGACTTAGCCCATGCCCAGGATATCCAACCTTTAGCCTCACATATATTATTATGAATGATATGGATGAGGAATTACAGAGCTTCTGAATTACTTTCTCTAAAGTCATCTCATTGTTTTTCCAGCCTCCTACAAATATGCATGGGGGAAGGGATGGAAAGGTAATTTTAGCTGCATGATCTAAACCTTACCACAGTTCATTCTAGATTAGAAGTAAATATGTTACTGTGTTTCCCTGAAAATAAGACCGGGTCTTATATTTTTGGGGGGGACCAAAACACTCATTAGGTCTTATTTGCAGGGGATGTCTTATTTTGCGGCTGCCTGCCTGCTCCCTCCCACCATCTGCTTGCCCACGGCCATAACAGCTTACAGAGCTTCCCAGGGCAGATGCACTTTTTGCCCATACAGAGAAATGATGGAGAAATAATGGAGACTCAAAGCTTCATCTGCTTGCAAATGGGATACTTTGAAATGAAGCTAAGCACATTGGGATTGCCTGCCTCCCCCCTCCCCAATGCCTCTGCCTTCTCTGTCCAGATGAAAAGTATTTGGGCGCTTATGGGTGCTTGGGAATGGAGTAAATCACTCCATTCCCAAGCACTCCGTAGGCGCTCAAATACTTTTCACCCAGAGGGAGATGAAGGTTCGTCTGCTTGCAAATGGGACGCTTTGAAGTGGAGTGATTAACTTTGAAACATAGCGATTAGCACACTATTTGCAAGCAGATGAAACTTTGTCTCCCTCTGGGCAAAAAAGTGAATAGCAGAGCCAGATGGAGGCAGAGGCATGGGGGAGGTAGGCAATCCCAACGTGCTGCTCACTCCATTCCGCCATCTTTTGGCTTGCTGGCAGCTTCTCCCTCCCCTGTGCTTCTGCCTCCACCTGCTGTCAGTGTTCCAATGAAACTCCCTCATCTCCATTCAATAGTCAGAAACAAAGTCCGTCCAAATGAGAAACTTTATTGAAGAAGTCATATTGGCACATCTGGAAAAACCTGAATCTGATAGTTCTGGGTTTTCCCATCCCAAAAGAAAATTAAAAGACCATACCCTGTACCCTATCAGTCCATCACATTGTCCAATCAATTCTTCGCCCCATTTAGATACATCCCCATCCAGGTGCAGGGTAACATGTCCTTGACTTGGTAAGAAATAATGTTGTTATGTCCACTAATCTACTCCACTATGAAATCCCCCCTCCTGATTTCCCAAGCACTAAAATGTGGCAGTTTTGAAACTTCCTGGTAAATATGGCTTCCAAATCTAACACTTGCTCCTGGTGTCGTTCCACACCCGTGAGTCTCCAGTGAGTCAGGCAGCCATGCAGCACATCCAGAGGACCTGTCTCCCCCCTTGCCTCCACACTCAAACTTATTAAGGAGCCAGCGGGCTGCGGCTGCTGCCAGATACCATCAGCCCCCACGCGCTCATTGCCTCTTGTGCTGGTCATGCCCATCCCCCCAGCTTATTTTTGGGGTAGGACTTATATTAGGACCACCCCCAAAATCAGGCTAGCACTTATTTTCAGGGTAGGTCTTATTTTCAGGGAAACACATTATTTGATCAGCTAATAATTACACTAATTATGGCTGTTTACTCTTAAGATTAAATGAGGGAAAGGTAAAGTAAAATGCAGAGGGATTTTAATGGAATTAAAAATGTTTTGGAAGAGGGTGAAAAGGGCTAAGCAAGAAGCTTTTAGCAGTGGATGTGAATAAAGTAATTTTGAATGAAACTGAAATGAGGGGCATGCTTTGGAGGATCTTACAGGTCTGCTGCTTTGGGATGTGAATGGGCAGATCCTGTTTTATGCAGGCTCTGTTATGGTGTTGTCTGAAAAGCCAAATGTTCTGCAGCAATTGTGAGACAGATTGCATGATGCAATGAGGTATAGAAACCTGAAAATTAATGTATTAGTGACCAAGTTAGATGAATTTGACAGGAAAAACAGGACAAAAAACCCTGTAAGTTATAAACAAATGAGAGGCAGTTTGGTATAGTGGTAAAGGTGCTCGCCTAGAAACCAGGAGATAGTGACTTCTAATCACGCCTTAGTCATGAAAGCCTGCTGGGTGACAAGCTCTATATGAATGTTTACTAAAAGGGAAATAGGAGGAGCAGTTTTAAGACATCAAATACTAGCAGAAATGCAGTGTGTGTAAAAATCTGCTTCAAGGAATGAATATTATATATATAAAGTTTAAACAGGGTTTATACACACACACACACATCTTGTTATATGGAAGTAAGTATATCAAAATCAAGTGCAGCTAAATTAATTACCAAGTCTGCAGCAAAAAAAAAGTGAAAGGAACATAAAAAGGAAGAGGGAACAGGTTGAGAAGATGGAGAATACTAAGAAATCAATTTTATGTGATCATACGGCAAGTTTAAGAACAAAAGAGAATTTATACACATACAATATATTAGTATACAGATGCGGTAGAAGTATGGATGACTTACAAGGACAGAAAGGTATGGAAATGTGTTCAAGTTGGTAGTGATATAAATTAGATTTAACTAGGTTTCCCTTTTACACATCTCATGTCTTTAGCTTCATTTACGTATTATTTGGCTAACTTATTATGGGCTAACTTACAGAATACATCCAAAATCTGGGAACCATGACTCCTGTCCAACTGAAACTTGGTAAAATTTTATAAAACATTTGATGACATGAAAATGATCATAAAAGAGTTTATGACATACCACACAATGTCATAAAGCATTTCCTATACTTATATTTGTGCTGTACAGTTCAACATGGGCCATTTTCAAGGGAGATGCATCTCTGAGTGCCCCTCCAATTTTTTCCAATGAAGGCTGTATATTGGAAGCTCTGTCATTGTTGAAGGCATTGAGGAATATGATAAGTAAATACCTCTGATAGGATGACCCAACAGATCACAGGTTGTCTAGTAATTACTTATATTCTGATTTTTATTTTTCCATTTTAAAATAGGAAATTGAGCAGTGTTCCTAGTACCCATCTCTTTTTACTTTCACATAGACAACTGTTTGAATTATATCAGATTGAGAGATTGTGAGTATTTAATATCATAATTAAGTGGTCCAGATTTTGTATAATTCCCCCAAAGTGAGTAGCTTTCTAGTCCCCTTTGGTAAATGGTAAAAGAAAAGCTAAAAAAAAAAGCTATAAAAGGAGCTATATAAGAGGAGACTGGACAATATCATCTTTGAGGGAAGGAGGCTGGATAATTTTTTTGTAGAAGACACAATACTTATCTACTTTGGGGGAAGATACATTCCTATCCCCCTTAACAATATGAAAACAATTATGCTTTCAGAATGGCTTACATTGTCATACTGCTTATCATAATAGAGGAATATGTATTTTCAATATGATATTCAAAGTAATAATTAAAAAAAGAAAATAAAACATGAGTTGGGGGAATTTTAGATCAGTCGTACAGAGCTATTCAGCTTCTTCAAAAGCAAAGCCCATTAAGATTAATTGATTTGCTCTTAAATATTTAGGTATGGAATTGCATACATTTACTTGACATCATTATATGCATACATTGCTTGAAGAAATAGAGAAAACTGAAAGTTTAATTAAGTCACTTGACAAACAGAATAGCCCTCAGATAAATTTGAAATTATTATTTATTTATTTTTATGTATTGTTCCTCCTGACTCTCAGAAGTTTGCAATATAACCAAATTAAAATCAGTTAGATCAGAATACGGCACTGACAATTATAACCCACTTTGGTATCTGTTGCCCAAAGCTATTCCATCAAGTAAAATTAAGGCTTTGCAGAAAAAAATATTTCCAAAACACCATTAGGGAAGGTATTGTCTTAGTCTCTAGGGACAGACTACTTTACAGGAATGGAGCCACGGCAAAAACATTGTTGCCTGTCTCCCCCAGACCAAATCTCATGTAACGGGAACCCTATATTTCTGTACTGTGGTATAGAAGACGATATGGAGAAGGCAGACCTGGAGATTCCTGGGTATTGAAACACGAATGGCTTTATACATTAAAACCAACACTTTAAATTGTCCTGAGAAGCTAATTGGGAGCCATTGCAGTGCCCATAACATTGGTAGTATATACTATAACTGTAAAGCATGGGTGGGCAAGTATGGCTCCTTTACTACTTATGGACTCCAACTCCCAGAATTCCTGAACCAGTATGTAAAGAAACTATAGTTTCTACCCCTGCTGTAAAGGCTGTCCTTTGTTGGCTGGAGGACCACTATATATTACACGAGTACAGGTTTCTTGATACTTCAAGGGCAGCTCCCTTGTATGTGCATTTTATTTTGTCAAAACTTGGGGTTTTTGATGGGCATTCAGACAGGGATATTCTAAGCAATAATTCTTACTCTCCCTGCTTTATTGAAATATATTTTGATGACCAAGAAAAACGAAAATGTATGTGTTCTGTGAGGGAAAAGTTTTCTACTTGTTCGTTTTCCAACCATTATTCTATTTAAATTAATGATATTTTAATTATGGCAGAATAATGTTAATTTTACTCCAGTCCGATTTTTTATCCCAATGATCCTTTCTTGTTTTTTTCCCTTTAAGCACAATATATTTCTGCTATAGAATTAAAAAGGTAGATTCAAAGGAATTTTTCAGTACTATTACGTAGATCAAAAATATTTTATCACAACCGTTTTGGATTGATGAAGTTTAGATTAATTGGACTTCATTTCCCTTTTCTATGCAGCAGAGATGTTTGAGCTGACATTTCTGAGATTGGTAGGGGTTTTTCTACAGGTAGTGATGGTGAAATATAATATCTCCACTGCTGCCATTATCACAGAATAAATTACAGAAATACATCTTGTGGAGATCAATATTTCATATAAGAGAAAACAATCTTTCATACATGCCAGTGTTAGACCATTAAGATGAGATGATGATTGAACTGATTTAGGAAATAGGTTTCACACTAGTAGTGTTTAAACTTGCAAGACAAGAATATGCCTGCTACTGAAACTACAGAGGCTTCTCTGTGCTCTTCACATCACAGAATAGATTGACAATATTTCTTGTTTTCTAACTTTTCAAATGTAAAATCCATGCATTTGAATTTCGTCAAAGGACTGGTCCAACATAATGGTTTTGCTAATCAGCGGCATCCCTGCCTCTCCCCACAATGCAGTGGTGCTTTCTAGACAGCATTGCTGACTGAGCCAATGAAGTTCATCACTTCTGCTGCTGCTCCAAAGGAAATGCAATGACGTTTCCTTCGCTGAATTCCTGCAATGCCTGGGGCAAGTGGATCCACATTGGCTGGGACTGTTGCCTCAACCCTTTCCCAGTTCATAGGATGTAAAGGCAACATGCTATCCTGCTTCCATTCCATCACTATTTTGTGCTCTGTTCTTTCAAGGTCAACTGAATCTGTTCTTTTCCCTATCCCCTCCTATCCCACTAACAGGTTTTTTTTTTAAAAAAAAAAGTAGGGGCCCTTTACACTTATTTGCTGGGATCTTAGTTTCTCCAAAGAACACTGCAAAGTGGTCTGCTTTTCACAATTCATTCATCTGGAACATTAGCAACACTGTCCTTGGCTTTGCCATGCATTAAATAATAAATTATTTAGTGATTTGATTTTTATCCAACCTTTATAATAACTCAAGGCAGTGAACATAGCTAATACTCTTTCTTCCCCTACTTTCCTCACAGGTGTGTAGCCTGATATCCACTAAACCAAACTGCACATATCTTATATTTATTTTATTTAATAAATTAGACTTATAAGGAACCTCTCTTTTTTTGGGGGGTGGGGGATATTCAAAGCAGCTTGTGGAATAAACACAAAAGACATAGGCACAGATTAAAATAAGCACAGTACAAGAAACCTAGATGAGGGAATAGAAGGGGAACTTACCAAATTTGCAGATGATACTAAGCTGGCAGGAATCACCAACACCCTAGAAGATAGTCTCAAGATCCAGATAGATCATGACAGACTTGAACATTGGGCCCTATCGAATGAAATGAAATTGAATATAGACAAAAGCAAAGTCTTACACTTAGGCAACCCCCCCCCCCCCAAAAGTGCACATATGGACTGGGTGAAACCAGGCATAATAGCTGTAACTGTGAGAGGGATCTTGATTAGGGGACTGGAGGCTAAAACATATGATGAACGGTTGCAGGAACTGGGCATGGCTAGTCTAGTGAAGAGAAGGAGCAGGGGAGACATGATAACAGTGTTCCAATATTTGAGGGGCTGCCACAGAGAGGAGGGGATCAAGCTATTTTCCAAAGCACCTGAAGACCAGATAAGGAATAATGGGTGGAAACTAAACAAGGAGAGATTCAGCCTGGAAATAAGGAGAAATTTTCTGACAGTGAAAGCAATCAACAAGTGGAACAGCTTGCCTTCAGAAGTTGTGGGAACTTCATCACTGGACACTTTCAAGAAGAGAATGGACCGCCATCTATCAGAAATGGTGTAGGGTCTCCTGCTTGGGCGGGGTGGTGGTGGTTTGACTAGATGATTTACAAGGTCCCTTCCAACTCTGTTAATCTGTTAATATAGTTGCAATAATATTGGTGCAAAATGGGAATGGCTGCCTCGTGTTGCTTCTTTCCCTGCTTTTTTATGAGAACATTTTCTTTTCTGGCTTTCTCAGATGTTCCATGCTTAGTCAGGGAAAGAAATCAGGACTATGAGAACATGTTGGGGAGCTTTTACTCCAAACATCATGGATTTGGGTGCAACATGATTTTGGGTAAGATCCAAAGTGTCCTGATTTGGAACACTTTCAGAAATGGAATTAAAACACATGTTGTTCTCTATTTTCTAAAGAAGAAGAATAATTCATTGGTTCCCTTTGCATGGTCGTATCTATAGAGTCATCCTCTCATAGTACTGTAACTTGCCCTGTTTGCCAACTGTATGTGATCATCAGTGGCTCAGACATGCTGAAGCCGAAGCCCAATTTTCACCGTGCAACTCTAGGGTTTTATCTTGGAATTGGGAACTGGGAAAGGAGAGTTAATTATTATCAGTTTTCATGATACAGCATGACTAATTTGGGTTGTTTGGACTGAAAACTATATTCCTCTGAGTTAGACACCACAGTAAGAGTTATGGTTAGAGAATTCTTTTGACATGTTAATCCATTCCTGACCCAGTTAAGCAAGATATGAAAACAAGACCATCTTTCTATGTATTCTGTGCTAATGTGGCTTCTGATTTGTTCAGAACTTTTCAGCAATAGGCGTTTCAATAAAAGGAGAAATGTAGGAATATAAAAATGTGATTGATTATGTCTCAAAACTATCGTCTTTTCCCTCATGTCAGGCGTTTTGAGTCTCAGAGTTAGAATTTCTAGATTAGATTTGGTAAACCATATATTTTTCTTTCTTTCTTTTCTTTTAAGTTGACACGGTGTGTCCGTCTAACAGAGACTTTCTTCACCTTCTGTCCAATGCAAATCACTGTTTAAGCATGAAAAATCATATAGCTTTTAGAGGACAGATTGTAGCACTTCAGAAGAACATTTTTCATATATATTTTCAGTCCGTCCATATTGCATACAATAAGATTCCCTTCATTCTCTTTGCATATTTTTTGCTTCTCACTAGCTATGGATTAATATCTAACATCGCAATTTCTTTTTTTAGGCATTTGGAAGCTTTGTTAATATTCAAATATATGGCTTATTCTACTGTGTATGGATTATTGGATTTCATTTCAATTAAATTCCCGAGATACCTTCCTAAATGTTTCAAAATAGAATAACATCACTATCCCACCATGTACTGTATTTTTCTTTTTTTTTTAATCTTTCTTGGCAGTTCTTTGTTTGTTAAACTTTGTTTAAAGTATTCTATGCATTTCAATGTTTTGACTCACTGCTTGAATATATTGCAGAAAGTGCAGCCCTTTGTGAAGATAACTTAATGGGGTGAACTTAAAGAGGAATTTCTCAGTTAGGGGCATATAATGATTGAGTCAACACAACAGGTGTCTTTAGAAAGACATGTGATAGGATACATTCAGAAATGAGTTGGACCCTCAGGTGGCATTGAGTATTATGGCGAGGGATTGTACTTCCCAGAATGGACAAGACTAGGGAAAACAAGTGTAAGGACCTGCCCCAGTTGGTCCTTCAGGAAAGCATTACTCTTGGATTGGATTGAATCAAAAAGAAAATTTTATTGAGAGAAAGTGGTTGCAGTGAAGTTAGGCAAACTCTGAAGATCCCGTGAAAAGCATAAAGCAATTCTCCTATTTCCCCACATCCAACTCCTGTGACCAGTCCATTGACATCCAATGTGATGCTGCAAGGTTGTTTTGAGAACGCTGAGGTGCAAAGCAGATAACAATTCAGTCTCAGGGCACGGTGACCTTGAAACCAAGCTGGAATCGGCTGGGAGGGAGTCTGTTCGATCTTGAAGACAATCCCCCTCCCTAATTCCTAAGCCGTTACAGCAAAAGCAAAAGCATGCGAAAAATGCCAGCAGGTCTTCCTCCCCACCTTCCAACAGAATGGCAGGACACGATGGTGGACCTGACAAAAACTGAGTAGCACCAGGGAATTTGATCAAGCACTATATTTAATTTAATTTATATTTAAATTTGGTACAAGTAGTTAAATATAGCTATTACAGTTAGTCTTCAGTCATATATTTAATAATTCTCTTCGGCCACCTTATAAACCCTTTGGGAGTTGGGAGCTCTCTTCAGGCTTGCAGATGCCACAACCAGCCCTGGGGCCTCAAATCGTGGCCCTTTACATTGACTGGATTGCTCTATTTACTTCTTTTGCTGAAGATGATTTATTGAACAACCGTTCTAGGCTTTCTTTAGGGAGAAGAGCAAAATAAAAATGTGCACTACCTGCATGCAATTTGGGTCAGAGACTATTTTAAAAGTGATTTTTAAAAACCTGGCAAACTGCATCCTGAAAGTCCCCGTTCAACTAGGCAGCATCACGGAAACAAGAACTATCTTGATTTAATGCTAGTCTTGGGGTAAATGCAAAGTCTTAGAAAGGGCAAGAGGAATTTCCAACCCTCATGAGTTCATTCAGGCAAAGCCCCTGAATGATTTGAAATGCTTCTTCCCAGGTTCCTTGCCGCCTGGACTGCGTTGCTGCTTAAGAGATAAGCTGCCACTGAGATAACCGGCAGTCTCTTTATTGTTTATGTCCTCTCTCCCATTACTTTCCCAGCCTCTGTACAATTTCTCAGTGGGGCATGGTAATCATTGTTATAGCATGCAATTGCAATTTTAATTTGGGGGTTCTTTCATTAGAAGAAAAGAAAAACCATGGCAGATTGCCCCTACATCCTGCTTGGCATATGTGTATCTTCATTTATTTAAAACAGGGAGGTGCAACCTGCAACCCTTACCCTAGAGTCCTTCCAAATGTTGCTCCTGAATTGTACTTTTTAATGTGACAGAAGGGAGAAAATATTGAATATCTGGGAAGCTGATTATACGACTTCTTTTTAATCAATTTCATTTAATTACATTATCATTAAATCAAATATCATTTATGATCCGCTCTCAGCCACTTCTTTGCCCAAACCGTGCATGCTACCTGAGAATAAAGTCTCCTGCATTCTACTCAAAGGCCAAGGGCAGCCCTCACTTCAAAAAAAGTTCATTTCTGCTGCAGTGAATAAAAAGAGGGAATCCCTGTTGTTGGCTAAAAATTTGGGGTTCACATACATCAGTTTTCCTCCTCCCCATTGAAGTTCTTGAAAAACTGAAATGATACCTTAAGGTATCAATCCATTCTAAAGTGGATTGGTGTCCTGTAAATTCCTGAGGAAACATTTAATGCTTTCCCTTCTCCAGCCTTTCCTTCTTCTACTCCCTTCTTGAAAACATCTTCAAATTATTTCATAATGAAAATGAAGCATTCTTTTAGTAGCTGCTAGCTTATTTGGTGATCTTCCTTACTAAGCCTTGATATCTCTGGGCCTCCTAGGGTCAAGCTAAACACTCCCCTTCATTTACTGAAATTAACCAAAATCAGAAGTTATCAAAAACAAACAAACCCAAAAACATTCTGGGCAACAGAATCCCTATTCCAGCCCCAGCGTTGAGTCACTTGTTGACCTATTTTATTTCCTTCCGACAAAGGACGAGCTATTTAGAGCTCACTTTTTCCATCAAAAGCTGAATGAGTACAAAACATCCCTTCAGTTACTTTGAGCATTTCAGGAGAACAAGGTGTACTACAAGAGTCTGATGTCAAAGTTCAGGCTTTTATGCTTAGAAGGAGCAAACTCAAATGAAAAACCTATTTTTCTGCTTCTGTTCATGATCTCACCATCAATCTCCCCTCCTCCAATATCTGTGGTGTTTTCCGCCATAGATCTGCACAGCAAGCCATCTGCTCTGCTGCCTGGGGAAGGAGCTACCACTCTATCCCACATTTCTTCGTAAAACAAGGGAATGCCTAGACAGGCATGAATATGGCCATGTTTTCTCCTCCTCTGAATTTTCCTCATATATTTGCCATGTGTCCAAACTGGCTTACCAAATTAAGTGAATCCATTTTCACTTCTAGGAGCACCATTAGCAAAAGAAGACCCACACACAGGAGATAATTCATCCACAACTAAATGACATGGCATTCAGTTAAGTACACAATGAGAAATGACGTAGTGATTAAACGAGCACCAATACATAACCATCACAGCTAAGGCATGCTGAGTGTTAGGCAATACTGACATCATGGATCTGTTTCATCTTGATTTGTAAAATTATTGTCAGTGGTTGAAATCTCATTTTCAGCCTCCCCCGATGAGTGAAATAAAAGGATTCATCTCTTCGGTAGAAAAAGTGCTCATATTCTTGGCAGACTTGGTGGACTTCTCCATCATGGTTGGACTAAGACTGGAGAGATGAAAACTCAAATTCATTCTCAATCATGGAGGCTCACTGGTTGACTATTGGAGAGTCATTGTCTCTCAGTCCAGCCTACCTTATCGTTTGTGGCTGAAAAAATAAAAGGAAAGGAAATCCCCATGTAAGAACCCCTTTGAATTCAGAGGATAAAAATCTAAAAGACAAACAATAAAGACATTTTTGGCTAGATGATGAGAATCAAAACCAGGGAAGAGAGATAAATTGGGATAATATGGAATGCTATTACCTCCTCCCTCCCCCATTCATCCCAGTCTATATATTGTAAATGGGACGGGAACTTAGCAAGAAGAACACATGAAGACAATAGAGAAGTGTCTGATTAACCCAGAATAGGAAACTACTTGACATTGCAAAGTAGTAAACAAATACTTTGAATTTGTTCAAAAATCAGTATAATGTGTAGCTTCTTCAAATAGAATTTATTTCTAAGGAACCTCCTGGGAAAAGAAGAAGAAGAAGAAGAAAAATTATTTTGAGACTCATCAATGTTGCTACATGATAAGAATTGAGGTAGTGGTAGTGATGTTGGTGCTGTCAGATCCATCCACCTGGCCAATCTCCCAAATTGTATTTAATATCCAGGACCGATGTAAATGTACGTCCATACACATTGTGCCTGTGACTGCCGTACCAGCAAATGATTTATGAATATAGTGGGGAAGGTACTGGGCAAAGAGACAATGGATGCAGTTAG
>JANHFL010001884.1:40124-51147 GCA_032468155.1 Oxyrhabdium leporinum
TTATTTATTTATTTATTTATTTATTTATTTATTTATTTATTTATTTATTTATTTATTTATTTATTTATTTATTTGAATTGGTCAAACAAAAACGAGAGCAAGAATAGGAGAATAAAAATGCAATGACCGGGACGATAGGCCCGTTAAGCGCACTTATGGACGCCCCCTCTAAGTATGAACGCCCCCTTAAGTATGAAGTAAGGTCCACGGAAGTCAATTTGTGACTGAAACTGTGAAAATTTGTAGCTGAGATAAGTGAAACCAGGTAGGGTATTCCAGATTTTAACAACTCTATTACGGAAATCATATTTTTTACAGTTGGATTTAGAACAATTTACACTGAGTTTAAAGCGGTTGTTCGCACGCGTATTATTGCAATTAAAACAGAAAAAATCATTTACAGGTAAAAACATTACTATGTACAATTCTGTGTGCAACAGCTAGGTCTGACCGCAAGCGACACGGTTTTAAGTTATCCAAACCGAGAATTTCGAGCGTAGTAGCGTAGGGGATTCGATTGTGTACAGAAGAGTGCAAGACCTTTCTCGTGAAATATTTCTCAACCCGCTCGATTGTACTGATGTCAGATATACGGTGGGGTTTCAAACAGTTGAACAATACTCTAGCGTAAGTTTTATATGCTTAAATTAGCAATACAATGTTTCCAGAAAAAAAAACAACAAAAACCCTGCACAAAATTAAACTTACTCTACCTCTTTCCACACTGGCTTTCCGATACTGGCCAAATCTTCACTGATCTCGCAGGCAACAATTCTGCCGTCTTCTGGTAGGGCTAGCGCCATGCTTAAAGTATTGTACCCAGCAGAAACACCTATGGAGAAATTACAACAACGCGGTTGAAAGGGGTTCCGGGGTTCCGTATGAATAAGAACAGACAGGTAGTCCTCCACTTACGACCGCAATCCGTTGCCGAGAAAGGGTGTTGGTTTTTTTTTTAAAAGGGAGATGTGCTCAATTTTACAACCTCTCTTGCCGTGATTGTTAAGCGAAACAAAGCAGTTGTTAAGTGAATCGTGTAGTCGTTAAACCAACCCCGGCTTCCCTCATTGACTTTCCTTGTCGGAAGTCGGCTGGGAAGGTCACAAATGGGGATGACGTAACCCTGGGACATTGTAACTGTCGAAAATACAAGCCAGTGTGCCCGAGTTTTGATCTCATGACCATGAGGATAGCAATAGCACTTAGACTTATATACCGCTTTACAGCCCTCTCTAAGTGGTTTACAGAGTCAGCCTCTTTCCCCCAACAATCTGGGTCCTCATTTTACCCACCTCGGAAGGATGGAGGGCTGTGTCAACCTTGAGCCAGTCAGGATCGAACTGCCGGCAGTGGGCAGAGTCAGCCTGAAATTCTGTATTCTAACCACTGGGGCACTACGGATTTAAATGTGAGGACCGTTCATAAGTCGTTCTTTTCAGTGCCGTTGTAACTTCGAGCAATCACTAAACCAAAGTTGAGGACTGATTACATACCCCGTTCTTCTTAAGAACAAAGTAACATCAGCTTTCTCCTCTGATACTCTAGCTCTTAAGTTCTGAGGAACCCCAAAGAGCAGACACCCATCCTCAGAAGAAAACGATGGGGTCAACCATCCCACTCAAGTCATCTAGCAAAGAAAGACTCCTGGTCATCTGTTTCTGCCAAGAGCATACTTTACTGAAGTTTAAACAGAATGCAGAAGTAGCGCAAGCTGAAGTTTTTCCACGCCAACAATACAAAGTAAATTAAAGTAAGTAAAGTTATTTATAAATGTCCAGTTATTGTTTAGGAAACAGGTTCTCGGTTCCCAGCTCTGCATGCCGATGGTTGACCTTGGCCAGCTGAAGCTTCTCAAAAGGCTCAGCTGGGCTTCCACTCCCCCCCCTTTCTTCCTGACAGTCCAAACTTTCCCTCCCCCACTCCACCCCCGTTGCTAATGTCAGGCTGTTAGCTCATGAAGCTTGGAGAGGAGAGATGCAGCCGTGACAGACGGTTTTTTAAAAAACAACAACCAACAACCTGCCTTTTGGTCTTATTTTGCCAGAGTGTGGACTCGGTCACCACATCATATGGCTTAAAAATGAAATAGGGGAGTTTGAAGGAAGGGGCCAGTTGTAACCCGAGGACTACTGGTAGAAGATTAGACTGTGACCTCCAGTATTGTGGGACCGAATCCCGAATCTTCCCCGCTTGTAGGCAATCTCACTTACCTATCTCAATTACCTTTTTTGCTCCAACAAGCCTGATCAGGTTTGCCACCAGCTGGGCCTGATCACAAGAGATCCACAGTTTTTTGCCAGGGGTAGAAGATGCGGCCTAGAAATAGAAAACAGAAGTCCACCTGAGAGGTTCTTCTGCGATTCCGTGAAAGAACCTCGCAAGGCTGGCAGGGAGGATTCTGGAAACCGAGAATTCCTCCATGACCCAGGAGCTAGAGGCGCAGGCTGAGATTTGACCTCTCTCTCCGTCCCACAATTCAATTTATTGTTTATTGAAGACCTAGAGCCCCCGGGCCACGCCCGATCCCGTGGCTGTTTCCTGTCCACGAGATCAATAGGAAATTAGAAATCGGAAGATCGGAAGAGAACGAGACCGAACGCACAGCCTGAAGATGACGAATGTGATTTCGTCGAAACGTCGCGAAGAAACTTCCAATTCTACGCGGGAGAAAACCCGAATAACCAAAAATCCACATATATATATATATATATATATACTTATGAACTTCAAATATTTAAAACAATGAGGTAGTATCTTAAAGACTAGCACGTGTATTATGAGATAAACTTATTAATATCTTCATTAGTGTTCAGGTGCCATAAGATATTTATGTTTTTCTATAATAAACTGAGAATGATTTTCTTGTGGATGCTAATGTGTAAGATGTTAACATAATTGAAAGACACAACTTCTCTGTTACAGATTGCATTTTATGTCCTTGTGGTTTAAATGTGCAAAATTATTAAAATGTGTCTGAAATTTCTCGTTACAGAAAGCTCTTCTTTACAGACTATGGAAATATGGCTAAAATTGAGAGATGTGATATGGATGGAATGAACAGAACAAGGATAGTAATATCTAAAATAGAGCAGCCAACTGCTCTTACACTTGACCTTGTCAGCAAATACGTTTACTGGGTAGATGACTATCTTGACTTTATAGGAGTGGTTGACTACCAAGGACGTAACAGGCAAACTATAATTGAAGGCCAACTGGTAAGTATCATGGGTATTTATTTTATAAATAATATCATAAATAATGTGTCTAAAACCATTACCATCTGAAATGTATGCATTTGTGTGTATTTGTGTGTGATGTATATGTTAGTGTGTGTGAATATGTATGTGCAGGTGTGTGTGTGTATACTGTATGTGTGTGTGTATACACACACATGTATATATTTAGTATATAAATATGCTGTATATACATGCACCATGCATGCACATACACATACACATACATATACACACACAGCATTTACAGTGTATATATATGTATACACACACACACACATACTAACATATACATCACACACAAATACACACAAATGCATAAATGTTCAGATGGTAATAGTTTTAGACACATTATTTATAGCATTACACTGTAAGATTCTTTTAAAAAAACATCAATCAATCAGAATAGATCTGGAAGGGACCTTTGAGGTCTTCTAGTCCAACCCCCTGCTCAAACAGGAAACCCTATACCATTTCAGATAGGTGTCTGCTCCAGTGATGAAGCATCATTATGTGAGCATTCTGTCAAGTTCATAGATTAAATTTTATTTCCACTTGTCTGTTAATGTTGCCTGTTAAACTCTATTGTGGTTTCAACTTTCTGAAGGTATGTGAAAATCTAAATGGTGTTCACTGGGACTAAAGATAACCCATTAATATTAGAAATGCACAGTTTTGAACTACACCAAGATTATACAAATCCAAAATACAGCGCATTATTCATTCTCTGTCTCTGTCTGTTGCTTTCTTTGTGTGTGTCTCTTTCTACATACAATCTTGTTTTGTTTTGTTTTTTTCAAATATGGAAAGATATTTCAAAGAAACACATTTTTTTTAACAAAAGAAACCCTATCATGTAAAATTAATAATGAAGCTTCTTTTTCTGTATTATGTTATATTCAAAATAGCATTGTTTAATTTCAAAAGGGACAGGGTCAATTAGCTCATGAACAAGCATGCTGATGAAAAGGGATTCACTCACCTTCTATGTTCTTTCTGATAGAATTTAAATGAGAAGAGGCTCAATATTCAAATAAATTAAATTGTCCTGAGAAGCTAGAATAGATAGAATAGATTCAGACAAGGGAAACAAAGATGACCAGGAGATTAGAAACTTAGCTATTTGAAGAAAGATAAAGGCAACTGGATATAATTACACTTGGAAATGTTTGATTGGTGACTGGTAGCAGTTTTCAAGTTCCTGAAGAATTGTCAAAATGGAAGAAAACCACATCTAATCCATAGTGGTATGCAGAATACTCGTTTTAAATTAACAGGAATATGATTTTCAGTTTAATATCTAGAAAATTAGTCACCACCTACTGCAGTGATCTTTACATAGAGCAGCCCTTGAACAGAATCCAGAAGCTGCAACTGGTTCAACAATGCAGCAGCACATCCAATTTTGGGTGCATTTGAGCAACACAACTTCTGCATGGGCTGCACTGGCTCTCAGTTGCTTTTGGGGGTGTAATTCAATATGCTGCCTCTCACCTTTAAATAGCACAGGGCTATCTGACGGTTCTACAAGGTTAGAGGTCAGGGTTCCAGCAAACATACCCAACAGATCAAAACTCCAAGGCAGGCATATTCCTCAAAGCATAGATTTATTAGGCATGTCATATAGGCACATCTGGGGAAAACCCGATTCTGAAGGACCCGAGGTTTTCCCCACCCAAATCAAAACCCCATAGTTCTTTCCCCCCAGGCCACACGTCTGTCACATGGCCCAACCAGGTTGCAGCCCCCATCCAGGCTGGCTTTGGTCCACGCCTCTCCAACACCTGGTAGAATGTCCTTGGCTCCCACAGGAAAGAATGTTGTTTTGACTACACATCCCCAGCTATCTCTATTTCTTCCCCTCATGTTCCCACAGCTCCAACTGGCCTTGCTGTGGCAGCCATGAAGAGGTTTCCAAAATGGCTTTGGCCCAAAATGGCTTCAGGGCTGACATTAAATAGGATGATGCACTCCAAGTCCCTTCCCTTAAATTATTGCTATGTGGCAGGTCATTGGAAGTACATCTCCTTGGTGGCAGCCTCAACCTCTTTGGAACAGCCTCCCATCTGACCCTTGGGAGGTTTATGAAGACCCACTGACTAGGGTGGGGTTTCAGCTGTAAGGATTGTTGGTCTGTGGCCTATGAGGTTTCTTTTTAACTATGCATTTATGGATTGTTGTGAGCCACTTACAATCACCATATGAGATAGGTAGCCATAAATGTCCTGTAAATAAATACATAAAATACTGTAAATAAAATGTTATAACATTAAAAAAAAATGTGTTGACAATAAAAGAAACTGGTGAAGGAGAGGAAATGAAAGCAACTGATGAAGGAAAAGATAAACACTGGAACATTACAAATGTTCAGGCAGATCATACACAGTCAACTAATAAAGGGTGACCTAAATGGGATATTAAACAATCAAATGATTTTGGGGTTTGGAATACTTCTATCCACAAATTAAATTAACATGTAGCTGGACCCTGAACTGCTTTCATTTCTCATTTGCATTCCTTTTGGGGGTAAGCAAGATTTATCAATGTGCAGGAAAGGAGTAAGATATAGTAAATAATAATCCTTGCCCCTATCAGATCTATCCACCAGTACTTCATCTGGTTTTTCAACATCTCATTTGCTTCTATTTGAAGTTCTGATCAACTTTATCCAACCCAACTTTTTTCTTTCACCTGTCTTTCCACTTGTTGATGCTTTTTTTTAATTTATTTGTTTTGTAATTTGATTGTCATTCATTTTCTCTATTTGATCAAACCACACAATCATATCCTTCATTTTGAGTATTTGCTGTTGTATCTGATCCATATTCATCCATTACCCATTAATTATTGATCTTTTTATTGTTTTACCACCTACACTTCTTAAGTAATTGTTTCCAACTGCATTTAACTTCCTTGTATATTTCTCCTGTTACATCCAACTCTCACTTCATATGAGCAGAGTGGAAAAAGTATCTCACATTCACTCAGATCATTTGGACTTTTAGTCAACAATATTGACAACAGTACTTGGACATTCACATTATTGCTCTTAAGCGTCACACTTCTAAAATTCCCATATAGAACTATACACATATCCATACCCCTCAACCCACATAACTCTTACATTAACAAAAGCACTTCTTACACATTTTTTTTCATAAATATATGAAACAATGAAAAAGACATCCTTATTTACTTCCTGCTCAATACTGAAACATTCACTAAACATTTTATTTATTATTATGTATCCCTTTACTTCCACTTATACCACTAGTTACCAACCATTCAGTAACTAAGCTTCAAAATCATAGTCACACAAAATATTCCCTAATTAAAACTATTCACTTCATCATGCTTTTTTTTTTTTTTTGGGTAAACCATGTGGACATAGAACAAATTTCTATTCTTACATTCATAAAGTTTTCAATCAGCTGAAGAATGAAAATCCAATCCGTGTATCCCTAATGGCATAAAATTGTTCAATACTTCTCAAATTTAGCTTATTGCATCCTTTCAGTCAGAATATTGTTACTTTTCCACTCTTTTCAAAACATAATTGTCAGACTTTCATCCCTGCAATCTGGATTGGAAACACTTAGAACAAAAAAAAATGAGAATCAAAGAATTCTGGCTAGTGGTATTTATTATAAGAATGGCAAATGTTATTTCTCATTCCAAAGCTTCTTAAAATAAATGCACATTGTTCAAATGAAAAGAAAACAAAATTCATTTCTGCTTTCTGTCTTAATGAGTTCCTCATTAGCCAATTCTAGTTATGACTTCCATTATTAATCTCTATGTACAGCCTTGCATCACTATTCAAGTAAAAGAAACTGATATTGCATAAATATATATATATATTCTGTATTTCTTTTTCCTCAGGTTACTCATCTATATGGTTTAGCAGTATTTGAAGACTATTTGTATGCAACAAATTCAGACAACTTCAGTGTCATACAAATTAACAGATTTAACAGTAGGGATACAAAGTTTTTAATGAGACTTGAAAATGCTAAAGATATCCTTGTTTACCACAAGAGAATACAGCCAACAGGTAGGCAACCAGAAATCTCAATTGTAATCATTTAATGCTCTATTTGCTATTTAAGATTAGGATGTTAACCTTGGGTTTAATAAAGTTCAACATATTTGCTCTTCAGCATAGATATGAATTTTTACAGGGTTTAATGAAAGGATTAAATCACAATGGTTCATGTAATTTTATATTCATAATATTACGTATGTCAGTGACTGAGTGAGTGAATTCCAGATTCTTTCATTTCTTCAACAAGCTTGTAACTTAGTATGTTCATATACATTATAATTGAAATAAAGATTTGAGTTTGAAACTAGATATTTACTATTATGGTTGGTCATATTTAGCCTTGATTTGGCATTTTTATCCACTAATTGAGTCCTTCCCATGTACCTGGGATAGGCACATGTTGTTGTTTGATAATGTTAAAGGTATCATCACAGGATATAAGCCATTCCAAATAAAGCTTTTTGCAGGTGACTGATAATGTTTTCTTTTGGTGCCGATGGTATTCGCGTGGTGTTCCATCTGTTTTAGGATTGTCCCCAAGGCACCTATTACTATTGGTACTACCTTTGCTTTCTTTTGCCATAGTCATTCTATTTCTACTTTCAGATCTTTGTATTTTATGATTTTTCTCCAGTTCTTTCTTTTCTGTTCTGCTATCTCCAGGCACTGCTGCATCCACTATTCAAACTTCTTTGTCTTTCTTATTGACAGTTGTTAAGTCTGGAATGTGATGTGGCAGATGTTTGTCTGTTTGCATTCTTAAGTCCCAGGGCACTTCAGCTTCTTTGTGTTCTATTATTTTGTCTATTTTGTGGTCCCACCAGTTCTCGCTTGGAGGCAAGTGGTAATTCTTGCAGATATTCAATGTACCATTGTTATTATTTTGTCATGCTGTTGCTTGTAGTCAGTTCTTCTTGCAGCAGCTAACTAGGAGGTCCACTGTTTCTTCAACTTCTTTGCAGAGGTGATATTTGCTGCCTGTTGCTATCTTGTCGATTCTGGCTTTGTATTATATTTCTGCTATGCAATCTGTATAACAATTTTTTAGGGGAAGTTACTTTGACGTTTTTCAGTACTTTTTGAGAAAGTAAATAATGGGGCTTTCACCTATTTTCTTTTTCTTTCTTTTTTTAAAGGAATACTAGCATTACAAAAAGTTAAAGAAAAGTGTCATTGATTTCATCACACAGAGTTATGAGCAGTGGTGGGTTTCAACCAGTTTCACAACCAGTTTGGTGACCGTGCGCTTCTCGCGTGCATGCACAGCTTCAAAACAACCAGCTTACCTTCCATGTAGTAACACGGTAACTACAGCTGAGGCACGGCAATCCGCTCTGCTGTACAAATCAGCTGAGAGGATAAAGGAGAGAAAAGCGCAGGGGCAGGTGGAAGGGCTCAGCTGATGGTCAGAGCTACTAGCCAGCAAGCTGATCGATCGTCAGAGATACCAGTTCTCCTGAACCAGTCCAAACCGGCTGAATCCCACCCCTGGTTATGAGTGATTTTGCATGACGGGTTTTGTACTACGAAGAGGTATATACAGCACAGAACTCATTTACAGTTATTATTTAATAATTCAGATTTCCATTAGACTACTATTATATAATTTGATACGACTTAAATTTTGGCCAGCTAAAGTAGCAATTAATAATAGGCACATAAATATATCCAATAAGATGACTGACTCAGAGTCTCTTCATACTAGAATATCCACAATGGTTGAAAATAAACTTTACAGAATGAAATTAATAACAACAATGAGACACTTACATAGCTTGTAATTATGTTTTCTGTGGTTACAGGTTTGCAAATGTAGCATGCTGGTAAGCATAAATATGGGGCTTTTCAAAAATTACCTCTTCAATGGCCACTAGATCTTTTCACTCCTGCCTTGTTCACCATCAATGCTCAATGATTTTGAGCAGAAATGGAGAAAATGCCAGAACAGAAATAAGTTGTGCCAATCATAAAGAAGTGGAGAATAAATATATTATTAAATTTGTGACACATTTGCTATAACTTACTAACCTCGAAAGGGCTGTATGCGGTGTAACTTTCAATAAACAAACACAAAGAAATGCACAGAAAAATTGCTGTGAATAATTGCACAAGAATGATAAATGACTAGTAAATATGCCATTTTTATGCAGAAGGTGGTTTTGTTACAAAGCACACATTCACAAGCTAAGCTAAGAAATATGCACATGCACACATTCACAAGCTAAACTAAACTAAGCTAAACTAACCTAAACTAAGATAAACTAAACTAAGCTAAGCTAAGCTAAACTAAACTAAACTAAAATAAACTAAGATAAATTAAGCTAAGCTAAACTAAGCTAAATTAAGCTAAGCTAAGATTTATTAAAACATATATTTCAAAGGGGCCTGGATGCATGTTTTAAGAACACAGGGCACCTGCTAAGCATAGAAGAGGGGGAAAAATATTGTGGCATAATTAAAAGGTCATTTAAAATTGCATTTAACGTTTAGAGAGGTAGCTATGAAATATTTGACTAGTATTGCTTAATTTTTATTGTTTTGATTATGGAGCAAAGATCTAAATGAAAATATGAGAAAAAAAATACACTGACTTTGCCTGTTTCAAAATGAATCATTTGGAATTACAGGACATTTGTAAATACACTCTCATCTAGACATGTTTTTTTAGCCCTTCTGAGGATTCCTAAGCCTTACCTCACAATTGTCATTTGCTGTTCCACATCTCCCAAGGAGAACCTGTTTATATGTACTGTGGCTGCATTCCTTTCAGAATATGAGTCACTGTTGCAGTAAGAATGCAAGTCTTTTATTATGTATACACAATTGTAGAATTAAAGAGATGCCAAGAAGACAGAAGGACAGAAGGAATTAAAAAGAAAATAACAATGTCTTCGGAGGGTATTAGCACTGCCAGTTATGTATACATAGTTACCTGGAACAAAGGCAGAATAAAAGACACCACCATTTGAATAATTTTGCCTTAGAACAAAGCTGAAACACTAACACACTTCTAGCTTTCGCGAATCCCAAGATTATTGTATTTTACCCAAACCTCCAACTCAGGAAGGCGCAAGGCTCTGCTCACATGTTTGGAGCCAGTTTGGCAATTTACACATCCGCTTTTCCCATGAAAAGTAAAGACAAAAAGACAAGGAAGTGCTCTTACTTTTTTGAAAACGTACCTAAGGGGTAAACCTTCCAACTCTTGATTGGCTGCTCAGAAAATCATTTTCCAGGCTTGAATGGACACTGCCTATCATCTAGATTGACAGGTTACAGTTGATGACAGATGACACTGATGTTTTCTTTGATTCTTTCATGTCTGAAACCCAGGAAAAATGTTATGCATTCATTATTTATTAATTATTTAAAAAATTAAAAACTATAAAAGCCAGAAGTAGAAAAAAAAGAGAATAATGGGTGGCTGGATGATAATAACAACAACAACAACAGAGCTATCTCACGTTCAACCATCTGGGGACCATGTGGGGCTTTCAAAAGCTAAGGAGCAATGAACCTAATTTCATCTATGAAGAGAGAAGATTCCACAATGTAGGCAATGCAGGGAAAGTCCAGCCACCTAAAGCTCACCAAATGTAGCTCCCTCAATGAAGGAACCTATATCATACCCATTCTGTGCAATCTGGTAGGACAGGCAGATGAAATCTGAAAGTGCCTGTCTGTCTGTCTGTCTGTCTGTCTGTCTCTCTCGCTCTCTCTCTCTCTCTCTCTCTGTCTCTCTCTC
>JANHFL010001884.1:101761-114205 GCA_032468155.1 Oxyrhabdium leporinum
CCCTCCCCATTTCTCTCCCATTCGCCAAAAAGCCTCAATTCCAAAACTTCAGCGTTTGGAATGGAGGCTTTTTGGCGAACACTGCCCCAAAGGGCCAGCAGGCTGTAGTTGGACAGTTGCCTCCCCCCCTGCGCCCCCGTCACTACTCATGCTGGTCACGCCCATCTCCCCAGGCTTATTTTTGGGGTAGAGGCAATATTAGGCCCACCACCCAAAAAGTAGGGTTGGACTTATTATTGGGGTGGGTCATGTTTTCTGAGAAACATGACAGATCAACTGCCATTATCTGAAATATAGGCTGAATAGTGCAATAACAATAGCACTTAGACTTATATACCACTTCACAGTGCCTTAGAGCCCTCTCTAAGCAATTTACAGAGTCAGCATATTGCCCCCAAGAATCTGGGCCCTCATTTTACCGATCTCGGGGAGATGGAAGGCTCGGTCAACCTTCGCCCAGTGAGAATTGAATTGCTGAACTGCTGTCAGCCAGCAGTCAGCAGAAGTAGCCTGCAGTACTGAATTCTAACCACTGCACCACCATGGCTCATTATAACTATGTTTTCAGATACTAACAAATGATTCAGCATTTGAAATATTTTTGTTTGATGAAATTCATGAGAGGAGCAAAAATTATAGCATATCTCTATCAAAGGTTGAAGAAAAAAATTAAAGTGGAAATTTCTGAGATATTTCAAACATGGGCTAAAGAACTGAAATTTCCAACAATGCCCTGTCAATTGATTCATGTCCTTACAAATATTAAAATGGTATCAACAGGACTGAGATTAAAATTGATTCAGTATACATACAATGGAAAATGTATTTAAGCCACCTGTTCCTAAAATCTTGCCTTAGCTGTGATGGGGGCAAAGATGACATATGTATTCTGTATCCTTATACATTCAGAAGTTCATTCCAAATATTTTTTTTCTTCTTAGATCATGATTTTGATCATAGCAGTTAAAGGTAGTCTTTGGAATCAATGGGCAGATTTATAACTTTAAGTGTGCTGTGGTCATGCACCCAAAATGACTATTGTAGGTTAATTTGTATATTCAAAAATTGCTACTTTTCTAGTTATGGATAATCACAAAATACCTATTAACCAGGAGTTAAAATGATTGTTTGCTTTCTTTCAGTTTATATTGTCTACTATTCTATTTATATTTTCTTTGAAGTATCACATTTTCACATAAGAAATATGCAAACCAAAAGGAAAGAATAAAAAGAGGAGAAACTTCTATTAGAATACTTATTATCAAGCCCAGCATGTTTCAGACACACATTATTTCTTTAGATGCTTCTTTTTGGGTATAATTTTATATTAAAAGCTAGGTATATCAGAAAGGGAAACAATGCAATTTCTTTTTTATTTCTCATACTTTGTTGTAAAGTTGCCTATTACTTTTTGAAAAGTCAGTTGATGTCTAGATAAGAATTTTGAGAGTTAAAAAGAAGTTTTTTCTGTGTTTTCATTTCTGTAATCTTGTATTGTGATTTTTTTTCCCCTGTGCTATTACATGAAAAACCTGCGTCCAAATGCTTTCTCTTAAACCTTTATCCTTTCCCTCCTCAAAATGTATAAAGTGTTGGCTCGTCATTCAGCTCCTTCAGTTGCTTCATCTCAGACCATTAAGGAGAGTTTTACCATGCTGTGCTTCCCTGATTATTTCTAACAAACATTAAATAGGAAGCATGTAAAGGATATATTCTACAGTTTTATTTTATTTTTTTTTAATTCTTCTAATAAGACTTGAATTCAGAATGATGAAATGCATAGGAGATAAATGCAAAACACCAATAAAGGTTTGTAACAGAAGATATGTGTTACTTCTGAGGTAAATTGAATCAGCAAGATGTTGGAAAGCAATTGTGTGGCAGAATTATAGCCATAATGTCCTCCTCAGATGGATCCAGCAAAGTTCATTTGGGACTCTGTGTATTTCATACATCATATTCCATTTCAAATAATAAGCCAAAGGCTTATTTTCCTTTTAAGTTTCTCAAAATATTCACAATACATCTGTAGAATTCAGTGCACTTTATTTCTGAAAATGCCCTCCGAATTGTTTTATTAGTCTTTAATAAATTGTTATACTAACCATGGAAATTGCAGAAATTAAATGAGCATGTGGCAGTTTGGGAGCAAATATTTCTTTTTTTTCTTGAATTTTTGGTGCACTTAAAAAACAATTTGTAAAAAATATTTTGAATATTTAATCTTTTTTTTATATGCAAAGACAAAATCCTGCACACTGCTTGGATATATAACAGTGCTATGAAATGTTTCCCCTAAGATTCTAGTATAACATCCCTTATCAAATCCCTACACTGTTTACTAGTCTACTAGGAGTAACTACAAACCATAAGCTTAGAGAAAAGCAGTCTACAAGTTCTTAAACGCAAAGTATTGGAGGACTTCTCTGCAAGTAGATGACCTTGTTGAGTCATCAAATACACGTAGTCCTTGCTTACTGACTGCTCATTCTGGGACCTTTGGAAGTTATGTTGGCACTGAAATAGATTTATGATTGGTCCTCAAACTTCCAGCTGTCACATGTTCCCATGACCATGTTATCATGATTCAAGTGCTTAGCAACCAGCATACATTTATGACAGTTGCAACATCCTATGGTCACATGATCACCATTTATGACCTTCAGAGCCAACTTCTAACAGGCAAAATCAATGGCAAGAAGTGGCAGCCACATGATGTCATGCTTAACAACTGCAGCTGCCATTGATGTTAGGTTGAATCATGTGATATTTCACTTTTCAATCATGCCACTTAGCAATGGATTTGCCAGTCCCATTAATGTTAGTAAGTGAAGATTACCTGTAGTGTTTAAAATATCAGAAAATTATGCATACACTCAGCAGAAGAGGAAAAATGATAGTGGAACAGTTTTCATATCATGTTCCGCATGCATAGCTTGCAGAATTGTGACAATTATCTCAGCCCTGAGGGATTAGAAACAAGTCATTTCCAACAGTGCTATCCTTTTGTGATACATTCCAAAAATATATGTCATGTAAAAATACAAAATAGCAAATGTTATTGAACATAGTTGTCTTTAGAGACTTTCTGGCTTAAAAGTGAGATAGAAATACTTTTAGTGGATAATATAAGTGTTAACAATTTAAATATTAATGATGGTGATCCCTTTTCACAATAGACATCTCCGAATTCAAATTCATTTCAAAATTTATATGAGAACTACTTTACAGTTTTAAATTACTATGATCATAGTTTCGACATTATTATGGTTATCACCTTTGTTGTAATTATAAAAGTGTTGAGTGTTATAATTAGAACAAAACCTTTGTTTATAATATATTCATATTAAAATATGTTATTCAGAAGGGTTATATGTTCACCTCTTGACCATAGATAATGGAACTGTACATAGAGATCTTAAAAAAAAAACAACCTATGATGTACATATCCAAAAGCATGTATGCCACTTTGAGCATGTGTAAAATAGCAAACAAAAATAAAGAACTATCTGAATACCCTCAACATCTGATGATGTCACCCAGTTTTATAGTGAAACATCTGCAAAAAAGCAAGTTCAGAGAGCACCAAGGACTCCATAGTTCAACCCTGCTATATTGTTGGCAATTGCAAATATGTAAATGTATGGAAAATGGAAACTACAAATGACCAGGGAGTGCTTGCTTTGTTTTTTAAGTAGTACATCATTTTTGCTTTTTGTATAAATTTCTAAAATGCAAGATTTATTCTAATATTTTCACAGGTGTAAGCTCTGTTGAAATTGTGGTCCAACATGGTTTAGCTACTCCAGAAGGTCTTACTGTGGACTGGATTGCTGAAAATATATATTGGATAGACAGCAATCTGGATCAAATTGAAGTAGCTAAATTAGATGGTACACTGAGGACAACCCTAATCGCAGGTGCAATGGAGCATCCTAGAGCTATTGCTTTGGATCCCAGATATGGGTAATTATTCTTTATGTAACCTACATTTTTTAAAAAATCATGCAGAATTATTTCTTAATATTGCATTGCTTTAATATAAAAGAAGAGAAGAAAAGAAAAAGAAAAAGCAGAAAAAAGGGGGAAACAACCAAAACGTATTTTAAAGAAAATAATGCAATTTTTAAACACATAGTTAAACCTTGACCATACAAAATAATTGTGGTCAGTCTATTTATTGCTTATTTATTATTAATAGTAACCAAGCATAAATTTTAATTACTTTAAATCTGGGGCTGTACATTTTCCATACTGGAAGTTTTTTTCTTTTTTGTTAATTCCCAACCTAAATTCATAATTCTTTATGTTGTGATATATTGCATTTTAACTATATAATTCAAAGGTACATTTACGTTTTAAAACTAAAGACTAAAACACTGAATAAAATTAAAAAAAACTGAGTAAAACTAAAGATTAAAACACTGATTGCTTGGGATGGGCATGGGATCAATCTGATCTCTGGAGAAATGATATTCAGAGATGCCTCAACAGAAAAGTCTCTTTATCTGGGACTAGCAAGCCAACTTATATATTTAATATTGTAAAACTTCTTTGCCTATTAAACATTTTTGCACTTTCCTTTGAAATACCTACTTCATTAATCCTCATCTACTTCGCACTGAGTTGTTTGTCGTTTTTTTACTATAGAGGACAGTTATTACATTGATTCTGGCATCAGCTGAAAAAGATACATGTAGCTGAGTATTATTGATGTATAATGAGAGCGGCTAAATGGAATAAAATCTCATAACAGCTTTGCCTAAATGGTAAATAGCATATGTACAATAGATGTTCAGAGCTTAAAGCATGGCAAAGATTAGAATGCTGAACAATGATCTCTGAAGACATACCTTCAGAGTACTTGGGACTATTTCTGCTCTCAAGACCCTCTCTAAACCATTTTGAACTATTCATGCAACCACCTTCACTCCTATTACACAGAACAGGTTGAAAATACTGCAAGCCAATCAGTCCTACCCTTCAAAGAATGCAGGAAAAGTAATTTAATCATGTTTTCTCCCAAGTTGCTAGAAGAAACAAATAATTTTTCATACATACACACTGTCCATGCAAAAAATAAATAAACGTTAGCAGCCCATCCACATTTTCACTGCATATTAAATGCTTTTGTCTAGTCATGTTTTAAATATCTGTCTGCAATCGCTAAAGCTATTGAGCCGCCAAGTTGTCAGTCCTTCTGTACTGAAAATTCTATGGACAGTTATGAAGATTGTGTAATCAGAGACTTGTGTGAAAGCTGTAATTAATGACTGTAGGTTACAGTAGCACTAGAAATAAAAAGAGTGGGGTGATACATTTGAAATAAATGTACCAGAAATAGGATGGTTACCAATGTCAGAGATGTATTGAGAAAGATTCTGGCACAACAATATTTCCTCACATACATGAGAGAAGTTATTAACATTTTGTATTCATTTCACCACTCTGTAAAGTAGTTTTAACTTTTACATACTCACTGCTGAAGAAAAGCAAAAACCTTCTCAATTTCACCTTGTTCCCTTCACCTGGGCCATTGTGTATAAAGCAACCTGTTGCAAGCATGTTCAAGAGTCCAAATCAATTCCATACTGAATTTTAAATTGATATCAGCAGGGAGCCATGCATCTTGAATTAGTTGTGTGCTAAAACATCTGTGAAGTGGTACTGTGAAGTCAGCAAGTAGTATTTCCCCTTTCAGAACAGATAAACAATGCAATAAGAGCTAACCCTTGGTATTGAGTATATGGGGCGGGGGGAAATGAGGTAATAGCTCCCCCCAATATGGATCAAACTTTTTGCATTTTTTTACGGAACTGCATTAAACTGGACAATATGAGAGCATAGCAATACAAAGCTTTAGAACAAACTTCAAAGAAGTACAAGCTACTGGAACATACTGGAGCCTCTCTAAATTTTGCACAGGACAAGTTAGTGTGTATAGTAGAAATACCATCATAAAATACATTCTACATGGCAGAAATAAACCACAATGACTATTTCACTCATAAAATTTAAATGAGAATGAAAAGTGTGTAGACAATCCTTGTATTTATGTTGGGGGAGGAGAATTAAAACCCTGGAATAGCTAATTATTATTATAGATAGTGGGTGCTTCTTTTTAAATACCAATTAAGATCTTAACACAACATCCTTTGGAAAAGACAGATCATGGGCATTTTTCTTGGAGGAATTTATATTTTTTTAGTAGCCAGTCAATTAGCCTTCCTCTAGCAGCTTTTATGAGCCAGGAGTGAGTGAGTATAAAATGCAAGTATAAAATCCACTTCTACAAGGCAAAACAAATTGAAATTCATTTATTGGCACTAGGGATATGGTTTAAGTAAGCATTCACTAAAATTACTTTTTAACCTAAAGTTCAAGCAGGAGTACATGCAACTGATGTTATCAGCAATGTTTTGCAAACTACTCACAGCAATCTTCAGATAGTTCCTTTTAGCTACATTACAGAGGAAGATGTAATACCCAGTAAATCACCTGAAATAACTCTACTGGATGACTTTGTGCTAATGTAATAGAGGCAGAGAGTACAGAATACAGAGATCTACAGAGTATATCTCACAGGAATGTTAAGGTGTATTTAGATTCAGATTGAGGTTTTTTTTTCCCCTCCTATATTATTTAGTTTATGGTGCTTAACTAAATTTTCTCACTAAGAGGGTATCATTCTATGTTGAGCAGAGGGATAATCTGTGAAAAATGCTCTGATCATTCCATAAATCAATTATGATAATAAATTCTAGTTGTAGAAAATCCCTCAAAGTATTTAAGAATTGTTGAAATAGACCAATTTAGTACTATCCCTAGAAGATAAGGAAACCTGTAAATTTAAATCTAAAATCAGTTAGTCTCTCCATAATAGTGCTGTTTTTCTTCCAATTGTATAACATTCAGATTAACTTCATTCTTGCAACTTAAAAATATTTTAACTTTAAAAAAAAAATAATTTTAAGTAAATGAAGTAAAGTTATATTTGCAATCAGTATAGTTTCACTGTACCAGAAATTGTGGAAATAAATTTGCTAGCAAAATCACTATTCTTCCAATGGCAAGAAATAGGTCCTATCATTTATTTACTTCCTTACTCACTTATTTACTTACTTATTTCAAAATATTTACATAGTATGACTATCTTGGGAAAAAAAATGTCTGGGCTAATAGTGATTGGTAGCTAACAATGATGCTTTTTTTCCCTAAAATATTAAGTATTTTATTTGCTCCCATTCATATGTTCTTTTTGTATCATTCAGAATTCTGTTTTGGACAGACTGGGATGCAAATTTTCCTCGCATTGAATCTGCTTCCATGAGTGGAGCAGGAAGAAAGATCATATATAAAGACATGGATAGTGGAGCATGGCCTAATGGTCTTACAGTTGATCATTTTGAAAAACGGATAGTTTGGACAGATGCTAGGTAAAATATATGAATATGTCTCTTACAATCTATTTTTGGAATATGTTACAAAGGGTAGAAAATGTGATTTGGTTCCTATTTTAATGTCTAAAATTGTATTTACCACAAAAACATGTAAGTTAGGAATGTGTACTAGTATTAAATCATTGTATTGCAAATCTTTGAACAACCAAAATGCATGTATTTGGGGAAGTGCACATGAACATAATTGATGCAGAACTTAAATAAATCTGCAAAAGGATATAGGAAAGTATTAGAAAAATATAACCACATAAAATGACCAGAACAATCATGTTTGATATTCTGAGAAAGATTGATCCAAAATTTTATTTCTATAAAGAATGAGAAGGATGATCTTGATTTTTTAAAAAGGAGCAAGACCTGTTTATTGACATGGAAAGTGGTGTATATTAAGGAACAATTTAAATGCACAAACAATGGTTCTAGATTTGTTTATATTTTCTGTTTTTATTCCTTTAAAATATTAAAGCCATTCCATTCAAAGAATCTTGTGGCTGACAATTCAGTAAAATGGGATTTAAATGTTAAAAGCAAGAAAAATAATAAACTGGTTCTCAATAGAAAAAGAAAGTATACTGACAGGGAAACATTTAAGTGATTAAAAAGGCTTGATCAGACTTTGGATATTAAGTTAAATTCAAGTTCAAATCATTTTATGGTCTCAGACTATAAATACAAGAGCAAAATTGAACGCCATTGCAAAATTTAATTTAAAAAGAAAAAAATGAATGAACCTGAAGCAATTAATAAAGAGAAGAAAGTACCCATCATCTTCTACTAGTCATAGCTGTTGCTGGAAACATGGCTTTATAGTGGTTGTCCACAGTTGTGCTTAGTTGTAGTAGAAATTATGACAATTAAATTTATGTGTGCCACATACCACTGATACCTTAGTACAATTGGTAGTGTAACAATACATGAATTACTGGCTTACATGCAATTTTTCTATCAGAGAATAATATTATATTGCATTATAGTCCCATAATAGGCAGAACATGGAAGATGTTATAAAGGTGGCTAGGTCATGTCCATGAAGAGTCTGCAACTGTACCATAATCAAATTAGAGTGAATAATTTTAGCCCTTTCATTTTGTAGGTCTCAATCCCAAACCCTATGTTTGATTAAAGTTTTATCTGGGCAAATGACAATATTGCCAGGGATGAGAGAACATAATATGCCAGATCAGAAATAATTTGCCTCCTCAGGGAAGAAGGAAACCTATCCAGTAGGATAAGGTGAACCAGAGGCTTAGCTCAAAGATTTGTTTCAGCCAAAAGCTGACAGGTGGGCCCCAAGACAAACGCAACCAAGTTCCAACCAAACAAGGGCATTTGAAACTAAGCAAGGGACATGAAGTATGGCTTTCGGAAAGTAGACTGAACAGCTTCTAAAATAGGGGCATCCTTATAAACACAAAGTTGTGTATTAAATAGCAATAACCCAAACCCTTTGCTTAATATAATTTTATTGCTGCAGGAATGTAATTATTGCCTTGATAACTAGGATAGTTTAAATCTGTGAGAAACAGTTGGCTATTCTAGTGAATAGGGGATTGTAAGTGGATGGCTAGGTATTTGATGTACTTAATCTGATCAATTAGTTTTTTGTTAAATTCCCACTTTACAGGAGGATTAAAGGGCATTCCAAAGTTTAATTTTTTGAGTAATTTTCAAGAATTTCCCCAGAATAGTAGGACACTAACGGAGATAGACATGTTTGAAGGCTCACTTAAAACAGTATGGTGGGCAAGTATTGGAGGGTGAAATTTTAATGTAGAAAGGGCTACAATGTCACTTATATAGAAGTTGAGCAATAAAAGAGCAATAATATCACCTTATTTGACTCCTTTGAGGATGGGGAGATGGTTACAATACCAATACAATTGTCTCTAATCTGCACTGTAATATTTTGATGGATAAAATTGCCAATCTGAGAAAGTGATGATCAATGGATATTATAATATCCATTATAGTTTCCTATTTGGAACTGAGTCAAGGCTGCCCTTAAATCAATAAAGGCAACATAAAGGCTACCTTTAGGAATTTAGAGGGTTTTTTTCAACCAAATATATAAAACAGAACATTGATCCATGGTAAAATATTCTGATCTGCCACTTGATGGTTAAAAGCCAGGAGATTTACTGAATACATTCAATCTAAAAATTTATGGTTTAAAAATTGGCTATAGAGTTTTCTAACTGTTAAAAATAAATTAATTGAGTGGTAATAAACATTTGCTTATTACTTTTCTAGTATATTGTGAGACTGCTACAGTTAAGCCGCCCTTTAGGGAGAAATATAAAATTACTTTTTTTATTTATTTAATTTTCCAAGAAATAGACCATAGCTATAATAAGCACAATTTCAAGAGAGTGTTTCAATCATTTTTCAGGTCAGATGCTATTTATTCATCACTGTACGATGGGACTGGCATGATTGAAATTATACGAGGTCATGAATATCTTTCTCACCCTTTTGCTGTCTCCCTTTTTGGGAGTGAGGTATATTGGACAGACTGGAGGACAAACACATTATCTAAAGCAAATAAATGGACAGGCCAAAACGTTACTGTGATACAAAAAACCAGTGCACAGCCTTTTGATCTTCAAATTTATCATCCAAGTCGTCAACCCCAAGGTAAAGTAATATTTTTTTATAAAAATGTTAATTGCAGTCTTTGTATTCTTATTCAACTTCATTGTTAAATAGCAAATATAAATGAGAATATTTGCATATGTGTATGTGAAAGACTCCTGTATGTGTGTGTGTGTGTGCACGCGCAACTGAGAAATCTGACATTTTGTATTTAGCAATACATATTTCTCTGAATGTCAGTTTATATTTTCTGTGGTGCTTATATAGATAAATTGATGTTTTTTAACATTGTGGTTCATTTTAAGATTCCTAAACAAAGCATAAAATGAATTGCCTTTTGTATATGCTTCTGGGAAGAAGTACTAGCCATTAGGTTAAGGAGATACTTTAATTTTGGGTCAAGATAATAAATATTATGTGTGTGTATCACACACTGCACCGATTCTAGAACCATTCTGTGAGGTTATTATTTTTTAATAAGTATTGTAGTCAGATGGTCGATTAACAGCTGTTCCCCCCACCATCACTACTTCATGGGGAGATTGATCTAGGATTGTTGAAAAATATCTGACTTTGGAGGGTTCTGATAGGGAAAATTACAAAGACCTTTCTCCATTTTTCACCATGCTGTTGCTTTAAGTCAGGTGTGTCATTTTTGCGGCCCACGGGCCAGATGTGTTACATGCTGGCCCCGCCCCTGCTCAGTTTAGCAAAGGGGAAAAAAGTCCCAATACATCACGTGATACCACCGTGACTACGCAAGATTGACACCCCTGCTTTAAGTAGCATAGTTGCAGTACTGCAATGTTATACCTTAACTTTTTCACTGAATTAGTAGCATTATCTGCAACCAAGTACTGGGACATTAGTAGAAATCACACTTTTCTTCATTATAGCTCAAGATTATTTATCTTTATCGGCCCTTCTACACATTAATATTATGCATATATTCAATACTGTGAAAGTAGATATTATGTTGAGTAATAACAGTGTGCTTCAGAAATCCTCTTTGTGCAACTTTCATGTCTGTGTTTTTTCAGCTATAAAAAAAGAAAAATAGAATGGCAATATGGGTTAAAATTTTTTAAAAAAGCTAAAAAAAATATTGACCCTAATATTTCATTTTCAGGAATCTAAGCCTGTACTTGTTAGTAATAACCTGTATATGTCTCTGGTTAAATACAGGGTATCTACTGGACTAAAATTCAATAAGTTTCTGTGTCAGATATATTAGATTTATACAGTATAATAAGTAGTTGTTAGTTAATTCCATCTAAGCTTTGTAATACTTTGAAAACAATATGAAAAATCAATGTTTATTTTTAGAGAAATATTTTCACAAGCAACCAAATTTATGATATATTTCTGTTATAACTGCATTTGTTTTCATTGGTTTTTATGAAAATACGTTTGCAATCATTAGACTAGAAATCCTACAAATAACACAATATAAACATATAACACATTACAGATATATCTGTAATGTGTTATCCTCCATTATGCTATAAGAAAGCAGTAAAGTACAGAACAACTAAAATGTAAGTGTCTCTATCATATTTCATTTATTTTAGTCTTAGTAACTGCAGTCGCCTTTTATTGCTAGACATTAAACAAGTTATGAAAAAAGTCCTTAAACTTGTAGTTAAACTTTCTTTTGCTAAGAATTTGAGGAAACTCAGCCAATACTGTAATACATGTCAATCTAAATATTCCTAATAGCTGCATAACAGTCAAAAAGCAGTTTTTGAAAATGCTTAGAAAATGAGATTAAAAAAGAAAAGAAATGAGGCTTGTTCATATAGGTTACATTATGTTTGTGAGCTTGAACAAAATCCCTCAATTCCCAGACATTCAATTCATAGCTGACCACAAAAACCTCAGTTTCTGCAGTCTACTGATGAGAAGCAGCTGTTCAGGACTTCCGGTTGTACTTCCAGAGTTGTCGGCAGCTAGGTCCGTGACCACCACGGCCCTGCCCCGAACTTTCCCTATCAGAGGGCTCCAAAAGGAGCCATAGCCACCCTATAGGGGTGGTGAAGCAAAGGGGAGCACCTCAGAGGTCAAGGAGAGCCACATCTCTCCTTCCTGACTTGGAAAATTCCCCTCATCCGAAGACGAAGAACAGCGGCAATCAAAATGGAGTCAGAGGCAACCAGAATACCTAAGACTGTGCTGGAGTGAAGTAGGTGAACAGTCGTTGGAACTGGGTGAGAATGATTTATTTATCTCATTTGAAACCCCAAAAGAATCTGTAAAAGGAGCCAGAATTACTTAATTAGCTGCGATCTTGGCACTCTGGAAAAATTTGTTCGGAACAATTGAAAAGACTATATTGAAATTTAAGTAAAGAGTGCCACCTGCTGACGAAAGGAAGAATAACACATTATTAAAA
>JANHFL010001884.1:114305-135956 GCA_032468155.1 Oxyrhabdium leporinum
TGGGGCGGTATATAAATGTGAAAATAAATAAATAAATAAATAAATAAATAAATAAATAAATAAATAAATAAATAAATTACATGGTCCAATCAGGTCACAGCCCTAATTCCAGCTGGCTTTTGTCCATGCCTCTCCAACACCTGATAGAGCGTCCTTGGCTCCCATGGGAAAGAATGTTATTCTGGCTACACATCCCCCAGCTATCTCTATCCCCCCCCCTCATGTTCCCACAGCTTCAACCGGCTTTGCTGTAGCAGCGCTGAAGATGCTCCCAAAATAGCTTTAGGGCTGACATCAAGATGGCTTCACCCAGGCCAGCTTCAGGGTTGACACTAGAACCTTTTTGTGCTACTGGATTCCTCTTGATTTCTTAGTTTCTAGAGTCAACCTGATATCACCTATTACAGGGCTTGTACACCTTAAGTTGCCTTCTATTTTAGAAACAAAATGTTTATTGGTTTAGAAAATATTACCTGTTCAAATAAGACAGTTTATCTATAGAAGATGCCCTTTTCCTTCACCATATGACAACTCTGTATGCTCATAGTTCCTTCTGTCTATGATGAAAATGAGAAGCACCGGAGTTTGGGATGCTTTGTTCTATGAAACATCTGCCTCAAAATAACTGGATCTTCAGTTACAATGCAGAATTCATCTTTCTTCTCTTGCTTGTTATATCCTCTCTTCTCCTCTCCTGTCTTCTCGAGAGACTGTGACTGATAATCTTGTGATATTTTAGTTTTCATACCAGGTAAAAACTTGCCAACTGCAACAGCAGATGGTAAAGACACTGCAAAGATATCTCATGAAGTTCTCATACATTTTTCATCCTTAGGAACATTTGGGGATTAGCTCAGTATCTTGGCTTCATTAGGATATTGGCTAATTTCATTTGCTAATTATGTTTAAAGAAGTGGTGTTTTGTGAATATTGGGAAAGTTTCATTTTTCAACCAAGGTGCAACCTCATGCACAGATGGGGATTTCAGGTTTTGTTCTGCCGTCTGGATGCATTTTAAAAGAGGAGTAAGTTGTTCCTTCAGGAACTCTCAGTTATAAAAAAAAGTACTACTTGCTAAATTATTATTTGCTTCAACCAATTTATCACAGGAGGCTTCAAAAAAAAAACCTCAGCAGCCCAGATGAAGAGGAATACTGGCAATTAAAAAAGAGAAAATAACTACTTTGAAAAACTGAGCTGGTTACTTCTTGACAGAAGGGTAATGAAGGAGAAACTTGGAACTAGCTGATTATTGTTTTAAGATTTTAAATGTTGGCAACCTGATAGTGATGTTTGTAAGATGTGGCCATAACTATTTGTACCTAGTAGATTTTGCTTCATTTTTCAACATTAAGCAACCTACACATTATGAAGACATTGATGGAGCACCATAAAATCTCAGAAAATGTGTGAATGAAGGAAGATGCAAAAAATAAATAAATCTTTGAACAGAGACTGTGGGTCCACGGGGTGAACCATGGACATTGTTTCTGTTGATGGAACATGTTATTCTCTGTTGCTCGCTCTGTGCAGATGCTTGACAGGAATTATTATTTCCACTCTTTACTAAATATCCTGGTTGTTCTGATTTGTTTTATCTCCAGGTGTTATTATCAGATCAATCTGATTTTGTTCCCTTGACCACAGCCAAGTACTGTTCTCTATTATGTGTAGTACTCCATAGTATCAACACTAACACTTTTTAGATATTTTAGAATATCTATATTTTTTTTCCTTTCATCTTAATTGATTGTAACTTTTGTGTTTCATTTGCTGGTCTATGATCAATTTGATTTGATTTGATATAAATATTTGATTGATTGCATATCATCCTATGTACATACCTATCAAGAAATATATTCCATTAAGTTCAGAGGTCTACATTCCCAGGTATCTACCTATCCTTAGCAGGTAGGGGTAGCTGTCTGGTCTTCTGAAGGACCAAGGCTAAATAGGGTTGGGTCTGGTTGGTATTTGAATCAAGGAATAACAAAGCCATGGATTAGATTGGAAAAAAAAAAGGGGAAAAAATCTTTAAGAAGGTAAAGGTTAAGGGAGTAACAATTTGCTTCCATAAAGTTGCCAAGTGCATAGGAAGTAATCAACTTACTTCGAAGGAGACTTGCAAAGGATATAGAAGACTTTGGACTTCCGGTTGTATTTCCAGCATTGTCGGCAGCTAGGATCATGACCACTGTGGCCCTGCCCCAAGCTTTCCCTGTCGGAGGGCTCCGAAAGGAGCCATAGCCACACTGTAAGGGTGGTGAAGCAAAGGGGAGTGCCTGGCAGGTCTAGGAGAGCTGCATCTCTCCTCCCTGACTTGGAAAATTCCCCTCATCCGAAGATGAGGAACAGCAGCAGCCAAAATGGCCACCATGAAGTTGGAGGCAACCAGAATACCTAACACTGTGCTGGAGCGAAGTAGGTGAACAGTGGTTGGAACTGGATAAACTTTTTATCTCATTTGAACCCCCAAAATCTGTAAAAGGATCCACAACTACTTAATTAGCTGTGACTTTGGCACTCTGGAAAAATTTGTTCAGAGCAATTGAAAAGACTATATTGAAATTTAAGTAAAGAGTGCCACCTGCTGATGAAAGGAAGAATAACACATTATTAAAATTTCATTTGTTAAATGAGATAATATGGAAGGAAATACTACTGAAAAGACCCCTGAGGAGTATAATATAAGATTAGACTGATAAAGGGATTTAAAGAGGTGTTGGAAGATACAAAAAGCTCTCCAGAGGAACAACAAACTAAGTTTGGGACATAAAGAAAATACTTGGACTATTGCACAAAAAAGGGACTCAATAAAACTTAACAAGATGTCACATCAAGAAGAATGGAGTGGAATTTGGGAAGAGACGGTGTCAGCAATTCAAAATGCAAAAGAGGCATGGACAAGACACTGCCAGGAAATCTTGAATCGATTGGAGGCTACAGATGAAGACCTGGGAAATACAATACAAGGGACACTGACCTTTCAAGACACCCAGGAAGAGGAGGAGTTAACTGAAAGAGGAGATGAGAAAACAGGATGGGCAAAACAAATAGAACAAGAGGGGAAAAAAGAGATAAAAGCTGCTTCTGACTGCCAATTTCAACTGCATTGCTATACTGTCTCCTTCAGAAATATCTAGTTGGACATGAATCCTGATCAGAAGCCCAGTTATAAGAACTTTGTTGAATATGTCAAGAAACAGAAAACAAGTAGCCGCTGAGAACATCTCTGCCATTACCAAATCCATCAACCCACTTCTGAGCGCACACTTAAGCACAATCCTGGATACAGGGGAAAAAAAAAGTATTATTTCCTTTCCAATGGAATTCAGTTCAAAAATCCAGTTGACCAGATCTCGTAATATCAGACTTCAAGGCCAGATTATCATCTGTATGGATTGAGTACGACGGAAAAGATTTCACTCAAACCCTTCCAGTGAAATTCCTTCCCTTCTGAGAATGTACTAATAGCACAAAGAACCCAGTAATACATCAGGAACAGGGTACTTGTCCTCTGACGAAAAAAAAATAATGAAGAAAGCCTTCATGTTGCCATGAGCATGTAAGGGCTCACTCCCCTTTAAAATAAAAACAAAAAATAAAATTGAAAATATACATTTCTCTTTTATGGCAAAGCAAATGTTGTTCCCTGCTTTCCTCCTTAGAAATTATTTTTCAGCCTGCACAAAAAGCAGAAATATCTGTCACTTTATGTTAAAGAGCAATGATTTATATGTTTCCATGGGCAAGATGGGCAACATCTCTTCCTTTGGAATAATCATTGGATAATAATAATTTAATGCTAATAAATGTCACTTCTCTGCAGGTTATATATATCTTTGTTCCCTTTCCCCCCCCTCTCCAATTACATTCTTATGATCAGTCAATTAATATGAAATCCTGCAGAATAGGAAACAATGCAATATATGAATATAAGCAAATTTGTATTATAAACCAACTTCGGTATTGCATTTTTAATTCTAGCTTCTAATCCTTGTGCTGCTAACAGTGGCAGAGGTCCTTGTTCCCATATGTGCCTGATAAATCATAACAGGAGTGCTGCTTGCGCATGTCCTCATCTAATGAAACTGGCTGAAGATAAAAAGGCATGTTATGGTAAGTTTCATACAGTTTATTTTCCTAACAACTGCTTGAAAGACAGGACACAGAGCCTCTGAGGTGCCATTTCCTGATAATCTTGATGGTAAAGTCTTGCTTCATATTGATGAATGGATTGCTTTTTTGTATTTAGCTTGTGAAGATTTATTATCTTGGGGTTTTTTCTCCTTTTCACTATGAATATAAATAGTATGATTCACAGAAGTTATCTTCCTAAAACAGGGAAATTTCTAAATGGGAAAATATCAGACAATGATGATGCAAGTAAACTATATAATGAAAAGCTTCTTATTAGTTTAATCTCTACCTTTCTTCTTTTGAACTCAATATCATTCTGGGAGTCTTATAATGCAGAAGCTACTAAAAAAAATCTATAAAACTATAATAAAGGCAGAAATGTGAATTAACTCTCACATACTTAGTGTTTGGGGAGAAAAATAAAACAAAATGGTATAATGCTTCATTATCAAGATATGCCAGGGAAACATGATATGTTAACAAATATATTGTTTTCTTTGAGATATAGACAATTGGATAAAAGCAGTATTGATCCTATCGTATAAAATTTTCAACTTCAGAATGGACAACTTTCCACAAAAACTTTTCCACTCACCTCGGAGACAGGAGCTCATTATACACATCTTTTTATATTTCTTTTTGTATCAGAATACCATCCTTACCTTCACTGTTATTGTTGATTCTTTTCACTAGAAAATTACTCTTACATTTTTCCATGTTCCATATAGTTTCTCTCTCATATGTCTATGGAGATTCTCAGTCCTATCCAGGTCGTGGCTGTCCCAAAGGCACTTTTTCAGGAGGCAACTAGACTTTCTGGTTTTTCTTTGAAGATGTTTTGCTTCTCATTCAAGAAGCTTCTCGTCCAAGAGAGCTGAAGAAACTTCTTGGATGAGAAGTGAAACATCTTCAAAGAAAAACCAAAAAGTCCAGTTGCCTCTTGTAAAAAGCACCTTTGGGTTTCTCTCTTATACTTTAACATATATTTCTTTAAAAAACAAACAAGCAAACAAACACCACCATATAGTTTATTACTATAAGTACTGATAAAGTAAAGCAATATTCCACACAATTCAGAGTACATTAAATTATACATAATTAAATATTGTACAAAAGATGAAACCCACCAACTAAGTCAGCTGAGTGACCTTGGTGCAGTCAATTCTCTTATCATTTATTCAGTCATTTCTGAAAAATGTTGCCAATAAAAGTTCAGGGGGCTTTTTCCAGGAGTCCAAAATAACATGAAAGCACAACTTTTCGAGCATATATGCGACATATAATTCTACTTTCAAGTTTCTACATTTTAGCTAAAAAATACCTAAATATTTTAACATGTCACTATTACATCCATTTGCAATTTACTCACATTCTTGATAATTTGGTGGTAGCTCAGGAGAAAATATAATATGACTCTTTACTTATTAATTATATTTGGTTCCTATCTAATTTTAATTTGTTGATTAAGAAATCTATAAACACATGTGATTTTCTAAGTCAACATGCAGCCTGCAGGAATCCAGTTTAGTAGCCCCTATTTTTATTTGGGTTTGATGTCATTGGTATAAAGAATAAAGGCCAATTAAAAACAAACAAACCCAAAAACTTCTTTTTCCAAAAAGGACCACATCAAAGTGACTCCTGAAGCAGCTTTTCTCCATCCTTTTAGAGTAAGGCCATGGATTTTGTAGGGCTGGGGAACTATATTTGGAAGATTCCATTGCATCTAGTACAAGGAACAGCTAACATAATCAATAGGAACATTTCATATACTACTTTCACACGAGAAATGTATGTATGTATGCATGCATGTATGTATATTAGAGAAGAAATATTCTAGTTATTTTTTTTACACCCTTTCAATATAAAGGTGAGGAGACTGGTCTCTTTTTTCAAGGAGGAAGAAAATTCTCTCCATCACTTACACATAAGAAGATCATAGGGTGAGGGCCAGGTAAAGAGCTCCCACAAAGATAGATGATAGCAACAAAAACTACAAGCTACTACGCCTATAAACAAGGTGAGAATAGGGAGTGAAGAGCCAGAGAGTAGTTTGAGAAATGACACTTGGGACCCACTACAAATCTCAGCATTTCACTACATTGTTGAATAATTCTCTTTTCATTTGTTAATTTCTCTTTAAAAAAAGCTTTTTTGGGGGAGGGGAATGCAGGATTAATTGGACAGATAAAAAAATTCAGTTGAATCAATCAAGATCAACTCTGAACCACATCTCTGAACCACATTTTGTTTCTACCAATATTAGATTTTAAATGTATTTATTTAATACCAGCAAAGTAGGTGAATTTGATTTATAGTAGGATAATATCCAGTAATTTTGCTCTGTTCAACAGCAAGTTTTGTTCACACATAATAATACCAAATAAGTTATGCACTTGTATATTGTATTTTTAATACAGCTAATCCTTGACTTATGATCACGATTGAGCCCAAAATTTCTGTTGTTAAGCGAGACAAAATTGTTAAGTGAGTTCTACATGCAGCAAAGGTTGTAAATGTAAAAAACAATCACTTTTTTTCAGTGCCATTGCAACTTCAAATGGTCAATAAATGAATGGCTGTAAGTCGAGGACTATCTGTATGCACACTTAAACCTTATATATGTTATTATACATAAAATTGCATTTCATTGCTCTGTAATCACATCTTTCTTTTTTATAGAAATGAAAAAGTTCCTTCTTTATGCAAGGCATTCAGAAATAAGAGGTGTCGACATAGAGAATCCATACTTCAATTATATAACAGCATTTACAGTTCCTGATATTGATGATGTAACAGTTGTAGATTTTGATGCAGCGGAAGAACGTTTATACTGGACTGATGTGAAAACACAAACTATAAAACGGGCCTTTATTAATGGGACTGGCTTAGAAACTGTCATATCAAGAGGTAAAGTGTGTACTTTAGAAAGCATTATTGTATATATTTAAGAAACAAAACATAAATTAGCTTGCCTCCCTAATTAACATATTAACATATCAACTGGCCATGTGGTGTTGAGTTAAGCTGGCCATTGTTAATTGCACAAAAAGATTATCATAGTTATGCATTGCATATTTAAGCTTCCTACATCATGGATTAAAATTCTTTGGCTTGAAAGCTGCATTTTTGTCACTCCCCCCCCCCCCTTGTATCTATATATCTGATCATTGACTGTATTAGATAGACTTCATTTGTTTTGATTTGATATTTGTTTTTCTCTAAAAAATCCCAAGATATGCTTTGATGTCCAAGAGCTGTTTGTTACATACAGTTTTTCTACAATCATATTTCGGTTAAATTTGATAACTTCATTTTCTAAATCTAAGGTGCCTTTCAAAAGGCTTTAATTTTTAAGCAAATCATTTCAAATTTGATCATCTTGTGTTATAATGCCATCATGAAGTACCCAAAAGAAAATAGTAACTATATATTGTTGTATCCAAATCTGTCCACCTGGTATAAGAGTATGTGGCAATAACCTTGGGAGACGGGGGTGGTGGGGGAGGCTGCCTAAGGAATTATCACAAAGAGGGTATCCCAGTTGCATTGCAGGCAGAAACAAAACAAAACTCAGAAAATATCCTCTATAATTTATTAGACTGTAAAAAAGAATGGTGGGGGATTTGTACTTTCAGATTTACACAAAGTAGAATTAGTTCATCTGGCCATGTTTCTTGTCTGGTCTATCGGGGAAGTCTGATACCTACAAAGAGAAGAGAAAGTGCTGATTAAACACACCCCAATGGCCCCTTATCTACTGAGACTTTGAGCCATAAAACCTGATCTGGTTTAGCATTTATAATTTGTACCACAGAATCTTGCAGGAAGGCCACAAAAGTGCACTAGTATTCAGTATAATATTTTTATCTTTGTTCTCCAGAATCTGATGTACAAAATGATGTTGTCTGCATGTAGAATATGGTCATCAAGATTATTAATCATTCATTTCTTTTTTAAAAAAAAAAAGACTATTAGTGCTATTTAAAGCGACAGCTACCTCTCTCTCCTTAGTTCTGCTGAGTACAATTGAAATATTGTCTTTTCATCAGACACGAATCTCTTCTGACAAGCTTTGTTAAATGTCCTGTGGAATGTTCTATTTTAGAAGCTCTCTACACCAGAGTTATGACCTCTTCATTTGAAATGAACTTTTCTCATTCAGTTCTTTTTTTTTTCTTATCTAATTTTAAAATGACAGACTTCATTTTAATGTTTCCTCCTTCTGCCACCCATGTTTTGAATTATCATGAATAAAAGCACTGAATAAACAATTAGTTGTGTAATTTAAATCCATTAAAGTTAAAGTTTGCATTTGTTCCATGAAGTATGAAATCTAGTCATATATTTGAAAATTCATGATCCATAGATTACAGTTATTACACATATGTTACTCTGTACAGTTGTTAAAGTTAGGGGAGAGAGCATTATCTGTTAAATATATCTGCCCGTCCCAAGGGCTTTTCCAGGTTATATCTGCATGTATGCATTTCTTCACCAGGAGACCTGAAGCTATGTGGTCAGTGCATGCATATCCATGCAGATCAAACCTAAGAAAGGCCTTAAAGTGGTCATGCTAAACCTCAGTGCTGTTTGGGTGCTTTGGACAACCCAATATACGCAATCTTCATTTTGCTCTTCATGCTTTTAATGTATATATTTGTTCCTTCCTATATATTTTAGCATAGAAGCTAATTTGAATTAAATAAAATTGAAGCATTGCAAGTCTCAAGTTACTTTGGGTTCACACAGCATATAATATATTTTCAGCAGTACAACTAACTACATAGTAGGACAGTTTGTGCAAATAGTTTTTTTGTTTTACATTTTGTAGATATTCAAAGCATTCGTGGACTGGCTGTGGATTGGTTATCACGTAATTTATACTGGATTAGCTCAGAATTTGATGAAACACAAATTAATGTAGCCCATTTAGATGGCTCTTTAAAAACTTCAGTTATACATGGAATTGATAAACCACAATCTCTTGCAGTTTATCCAGCTAAAGGGTAAAGTATTATTCCTATCAGTACAGCTTTGGGATAGTAAACAATGTGCATTCTGTGAGATATAAATTTGTGTTTGCTTGTCAAGTTTAATTCTATTTGTACTTTGATGTTATATAACCCTATGTTAGCCACCCAGAGTCACTTGGCAATTGGGCAGCTATATAAATAGAAGAAATATAAATACATAAAAAGAGAATTTAGTAAATTCTATCTTCCTATAAGATGAAATCTTCATGGAGTACTAGTATGGAGACTCAATTTTTTTAAAAAAGTACATATCTGTGGTTGGGAGAGAAAAGAGATAATAAATTAGACCTCTGTGTATCCAACATTTGTATGGATACCTATTTTATTTTTAGGGAACTTTGCCTCTGTATGTGTAGAACACGTAATTTTTTCATGATCAGTATTAGAAATACATTTTATTGAATTATTTATTTATTTTTTTAATATTCTAATATTAATTACAGTCTGGAAGTGATTAGTTGTATCCCTGTAAAGAAAAACACAGATTAAAACATTGTATAATGTGACCTACGCTTACTATCTTTGGATTCTAAGAAAGCGCAGTTTATTTTTGATACAGCATAACATTTAAAAGTAAACAAAATATATGTATTATCATTCTAATCAATTTAATTTAAAAAATCTGTTCCAATTTTCAGTTAGAAAAGTTGTTAAATATATTTTAAAGTTAAAGCTTCACATCTATAAGTTTTAATGCATTATTTTGTACATTAATGCATCTTATTATTTAGCTATTTAGTTTTATAAAGGATGTAGTGCAGATATGGTGATTATTCCCAATTCATGCCGACTCATGATTCTTTTTCTGACTAATTTTAGTAATCAAATTCAATAAGAGTTCCACACAATCTCTGACTGAGGAATGGTTTCAGGATGGTAGAAGAGAACCAATGTAAAGCTATATCATATTGTGTTCACCTAATAGTTTGGGGAAGTAGGAGATAAAAATTCACCAGAATTAAAGCTCCATATTTTTCCCATATATCACCAATCCACATAACTTCCAAACTGGTGCTAGAGTCATACATTTCTTTCCATAATAATAAAAGGGGGGGAAAAGTTTGTATCTCCTGCCAGAACTTACAAAAAGTGACTGTTGTTCCAGAATGAATTGTCTTCCTTTCTCTAGTAATGTATGATTTCTATGTTAATATGTTTAATACAACAGTATTTTATATCTATTTTCATTAAGGAAGCTTTATTGGATTGATGGGAACACAATTAACATGGCAAATATGGATGGCAGCAACAATAAAATACTACTACAGAATCAAAAAGACCCAGTTGGTAAATATAGCTATAACCTTTTTCATGTCAAGTTGTTTGATATAACTCAAGAAATTATATCTGCATGTGCACAAAGTAAACAGGCATAGACAATAGCAAATACTTTGGCTTTCATTTTTCACAGAGTATTTGAATGCTGGAATTTTCATGACTCCATTCATTGTGCTAAGTCACAATCTGATTTGTTCATATTAGCATGTTGTATAAATTCAACTATATAAATGATAGCCTACATAAATGATACCAGTGGATTGTGAGTAAGATTTAATAAATCAGGATTTTAAACAAGCCATAGCTTAATAAACTTGTGAACCAGTCAATTCAAGTTTGTGTTTCTTTAGGAATGTACAAATTAAATAGACATTTGTAGTGTCAAGGTAAGGGTGTTTTGGTTTGGTTTGGCTTGGCTTGGCTTAGTTTATGATTATTATAGACCAGAATAACTTAAAAAAGAAGATAATAAAATAGCTACCTTAAAAAAGTATGTATTTAAAATGATATACCAAACACATATAAAATTATATATGTTTTGGCATACCATATTTGTCAGTATACTACCAAAGCAAACTGATCATTTAATCATGATACGTTAAGCCTGATTTCTTTTTCTTCCCAAAATGAGACAATATACTACCAGTATTGTGTGTTTTTGGCTTTATTGACTTGGAAACTTATTTCTTTTTGAACCTGTGCTACTTATGTGGGTTTTGTTATGGCCTGTGTTTTATCTTCGCTTTTGTCTTTTTAATAGATCATGGCTTCTGTGTGTGTGTGTTTATGTATGTTTGAGGTTATGAGGCTTTTTCTTGATACGTTTGTAAGAGGTGCAACATATGTGATATAAGTCTTTGTAAGGTGGGTTTGGGGAAATAGTCATGGACTTTCATGCAGGTGTATACTTTTCCTACATTTTTTTCCTCTTTATTTATTTTAGTAGTAGTTTTGGGTTACCTTACAGTTTGGATTTGGAGGACACAGTCCTCAAATTTGTGAATTTTGCATATGGAAGAATTAACCATGGCAAGAAAGCTATTAGTAAAAAGAATGGTGATTTTCAAGAAAAATGGAAACAGGAAAATAGTTTACTTCAAGGAACAAGCATTTTAAATTGTTTTTACCTGTCATCTTTGTAGATTAGTATAAAGCTTCGGTCAAGAAGAAAAACAAACTGTATGTATGTTATGGAGATAACATTGATAAACCACATTCTTCAAACCATAGTTTCAACTTGTAAAATATTGCCAAAAATATAGGATGGCTTCATATATATAAAACTAACTAATCAGGCAAAAGAACTCTGCCTTTGTAATACTTGCATATCCCATACAATTAAGTGTTCTTCATTGGTGGACCTGAGGGGAAAATTAACACACCCCTATAGCATTTCATTCAGTGTTACTGAATACCCTTGCTGTATTTTCAACAGATTCTAAGAAATAACAAATATGTTTAGGACATATATTATATAATTTAGATTTATTATTTCAGTATTCTCTTTACATTTCTCCCTTGCATTTCTTATTCCCCTTCTTTCTATTCACAATGTCTGGCTACTAATGATTAGTCTTTTGTCTTTTTTTTTAATTAAAAGATTTTAGCAATTTAGCTTGTCTTCATTTCTAATTTCATTTTAGTTTTTGCTTTGCAAAATCATCTGGCTGCATAAAATTGTGGAATTTTGAATTATGAATCACAAACATTATAATTGGTAGACCAATTCTGTAAAAAAAACAGCATTATGTGCTGAGGCAGAAACACTTCTAGAATTGATCTCAAAAGTCTTATTCCAAATTAAAGGTAGGTTTGTGACAGGTCTATAGGCCAGGCATGAATAATGTTTTAAGGGTCATAGACCACAGTTCATCTTCTTAAGATTCTAAAGGATCTTGTCCTGTAGCAATATCTTTTGTAAAAGTAGAAGTATATTTGGGGACACTTTTTCATATTTGGAAAAGTGAACTATAAGATTTGTCTATTTTTATGGCAGATTTTGGTCATGGCGATTGAAGTGAGATGGGAGTGATTGGCCTCTGTCCTGATGTTTTTATTTTCACTCTTAACTCCTTCCCCATTCAAATGCAAAAAGACAGTAAAAATCAGGCTTACAAATGAAAATTTGGAGCCATTTTAAAAAATGTTTAAAGTTGGGGATAGGAAGAGCAGGTGTGGCTTCCACTTCTTACCTCTTATTTTTTAGCTAGGATGAAGAAAATAATAATAATCCCATCAAAATTGGCTACACTGGTTACAGATATTAGTTGCAGTTTCAAGGTAGCCGATCTACAATTGGAGAAGATGCAGACAATATGGTTTGGGAACTGCTCACTTCTGCTACACAGAAACTATTCCCATTATGTACATGGTTCCGTAATGTGCCCTTAACGACATTCTGCATAAATGTTAAATCATGATTTGTTGACTAAACAATAGTTGACTGGGTTCACAGATTTCAATAATGAATAATTATGGTTTATAAGCCACGGTAATTGGGTTCACACACATTATGGAATAAGTCACATTAAGCCTTAGCATAATTCATTCAATCAACCATAAAGCTTTGCCTTAAAGTGTGAGAACATTTGTTAAAATAACTTGACATAATAATAAGGGAAGAAGAAAAGGTGACTTTTAAAAATAATTCAAAAATGGGTACTGCAAAATAGTATTCCTTTCAGTAATCTGAAGTCTCCCCTGAATAGTTTTATCACAATTCACTATATTTCTCTTTGTATTAATAAATAAAATATTTAATGACCGACTAATCTACAGTATGTTTGCCTTTTGCCTATTGCCTTTTAAAATCCATTTACTTGAAATATAATTGTGCTACAATCTTGTCAGAGTAACTGCTTGGCCATTTTCAATGAAAATGGTAATCTTCAAGCAGTTTCGTTCAACAAATTTTGCTTGTCTAAAATAAAAGAAAAAAAGAGACAAGGAGCATTTTAAGCTTATCTATTGTTAAACATTCCTCATTAAGATGTATTCTTTGTTACCAGAGGTATTAAGAATATCAAATAAAATATGGGATTGCATTAATTAGTAAGCAATGTATTTGGAATTCAATCTCCTAATAAAAATGTTCCGTTTTCATTCACAGATGTCAAACCCTTCCCCAGTTTTTTTTCCTGTGTTGCTTATATATTTTCATTTGTGCACATTGGTTCATTAAAGTATACAGTGGGGAAAAATCAAACCAAGATAACAAATCTTTGTCAAGATAATAAAAAAAATCTTAAGTAAAGTAAATAAATAAATATTTTTTAGACTTATTTGACAAGTGCAATCAGTGAAAAGCATTTATTTTATATCTATAGGTACCTATGAGCAAAATGATACTTCTGGGATAATCATCCTGGAGGAAGAGAAACTGTTTTCATATTCCTCTTTCCCTACAAATTATTTATAGGGAAATATTGTTGTAGATGGTTGGAGATAGTCAGAATCATACAGATTTTGACATAAAGGATGAGAAGGAAGAATCAGTTGCATTCATCTTGCCTTAATCCTTTTTTGGGGATTCCAGTTTCTTCTGTGAAAATAGAGAGCTCCTGAATTCTCAGAACAAATATTCTAAATTGAACTTGCTGTCTCATGATAACAACATGAGCCAACAAACATCTTCCATGCTTTTATGGAAAGGTTATTGTTAGAACCAAATCTGTCTCAAAAGAATCTACATAATTTCTAAATTGTGGCTATAAAATATATGTTCAGTGTTCTTTGACTTTACTGACTAGAAACTTTCAAGAAGATAGGTAACCCCACTGGATGCACCCAGTATCAAACTCTGTGCTTTCATAAAACAATTGTAAAATTAAGATTAAAAAAGGAGTAGATAATACTGTGAAGTTTTCGTGCTCTCTGTCACATGATGAGTGCTGATAAATTATAGTTTTATATAATGTAGAATTATGCCCTGCTCAGTAAATTTCTAATCCCCATTCCTGCAGTACTCCAATAAACTACTAAACTAAATTGTAGTGCCAGCAATTAATATTAAAGTTATGTAAGTTTTCTGCAAAAAAAAAATCAATTACAATAATGTCATCTTAGAAATTTATTTTATTGTATTATAATTCTACATTAACTTTGAAACTTTTTAAGGCAAGCGTATAGCTTCAGAATATATAACAACTGTTTCTCTAATTATTAATTGAAAAAATAAAGTAAAAGATGTAATTCTGATTTTTGTTTTCATAACTTCCCTAATTACTATAGAACTTCAATGGAGAGAGTTAGGCTATCAGTGGCTAATAGCACTGTGTAATCATTCAAAAAAGGTGATTAAAAACAAATGGGAGCTTTTACATGGCAACTTTTGAAGAAGCCTGCAAGGCTTGCAAAAAACGTGGGTGTTTTAACCTAAGAGCTATAATACAAATTTACCGGGGGGACGGAGATAGAAATGTTGTTACTTATTTTCATGCAATAACCAGGCGACTTGTAGTAAAGGTAACAACTGATTGAATAGAAAGTAAACAATCAAGATAGAAAAAAAATATAAATGGAGAATTAAGAGAATATTAAAAGTGAAAGCCCAAGAACAAAGAGCAAAATTATCAGTAATATTACTTGCAATAGATAGTATAGAGTGGTCATCTGTTCCAAAGTTCCTTTATAGTTACATGGGGGAAATAGTAAAATGTAAATAACTCAAGTGATTTTGTTTGATACTGAGGTTCAGATTTTAATTTGCTTTCTTTTTAAAAGAAATCTAAAAACTTCAATAAAACAAATCTAAAAACTGGGGTACTATTTTTTAAAATGATTTAGAATCTATAAATGCATTTTGCTGTTGTATAAGCAAATATGAAAATGTAAAAAAAATAGAGTTCATACGTTGACATTTTTGCAAATATGATTCTTGTATCTGAAACTGTGTTTCAGGTCTGTGCATAGATTATTCAGAGAATAAACTTTACTGGATCAGTTCAGGCAATGGAAGTATAAACCGGTGCAACTTGGATGGTGACAATTTTGAAGTAATAGATTCAATGAAAGAAGAGCTAACCAAAGCTACAGCCTTAACTATAATGGGTAAGTGAACATATAGGTTAACATGATTCACTTCCAAAAATTAACCCTCCTGATGCATATTAATTATCAAAAACTTATCAGACTTTTTCATTAAAGTATGTTGTACCATATTTTCGTAATATGAATTTTGAAGCCAGCATTTCTTTTTGGATATTTTATGTTTAAAAATACTTTTATTTGTTTATTCATAAGGCTTCACAATGTTCTACTCAGTCAGGTAGGACAAGAAACTTTGAATTCTGATTTAGGGATTGCATGATTCAGTTAGGGATGTTCTTTTTCTATTGTACAATGGAAATATGTGTACCAATACATATGCACATATACAGTACTTCTGCAATATCTATTGCTGTCTTTATTATTGCTCTGTAGCTTTTAAAAAATATTTAACTATGCAAATAAAAGGGCTGATATTCATTTTTAGATAATTAACAGATCTAGAGTTATGGCTCATCTATTATTCATAGTTAAATATTAATAGTATAATCACTTGTTATTTTACGTAAAATTGATATGAAAAACCAAAAGGAACAGGTAAAAAAACATAATTTAAAATAGAAGAATATAATAGCATAGTATAATTCTTAACGTGATTTCAAAGTAGTATCTCTGTAGTAATTATGGTTGTAGTAATTATGGCAAGAAGATATTCTTGCTGAAGATGGAAAAAGACTAGGAAATCCTTTAGCAATGATTAAATAGTAAGTTATCTTATATCTAACTATATGCATTTACTTTTGGCATTTGAGGTAGTTTAAAAATAATATCTTAAATGAATACCTTTAATGCAGATAGTCCTTGACTTATGACCACAATTGGGATCAAAATTTCTGTTATTAAGCAAGGAAGTTAAGTGAGTCATACTCAATTTTTGACCTTTTTGCCATGGTCAAATTATTTGACCTTTTTGCCATTTTAAGTGAATCACTGCAATTGTTAAGTGAATCACACAATCATTAATTCAGCTTCCCCCATTGAATTTGCTTCTCGAAAGCTGGCTGGGGAGGTAGTATCTGTCAGTGTTCCATCCAAGTTCCAATAAATCACTCAGCACTCAGATAAGAATTAATCTAAGTAAGAGTTTATTAAAGAAACCATGTTGGCATATCTGAGAAAAATCTGAATCTGAAGGCCCAGGTTTTTCCCCACCCAAAAGAGAATTTCAGAACCACCTTATTTTGCCCATTATACATAACATTCCCTAATCATAAGTGTTATCCAACATTCCATCTTCCATCTTGGCACTCCTCTTCCAGGTACTGCACAGAATGGCCTGACCTTGACATTCTTAGAAAGAATAATATTTTGACTACAAAACTTCTAACTACATGAGAAAGTACTCCCTCTCTATTTCCCATGTGTAATTATGTGGCAGCCTACAGAGGCCTCAAATTTATGGCTTCCAAGGCTGACAAGGCATTGTTGTGCCCTCAAAACCATTCCTCATCAGTTAGCGCTTTTCTGAAGGCTGTGGCCACATCATTGCTAATGGGCAATTTTCCTTTTTCCTAACCACCTAACCACCTAATGGTTACTTGGGATGCTAGTTGACATGCAGGGAGCAGTGGTTTGACTATTTCTGTTTTGGAGCAATTATACTGTGGCATTCATGATAGGACATCAGCTAGGAAGTTCTTTCCCCCAGCAAGTAGCACAGTGTGAAGTTGAATTTCTGGAAGTATTGCTCCCACCAAGTTTTTTGCGATCATTCCACATTTGGAAAGGGATTTTGTTCCATTCTAATAAATGCCTCCAGGAGAGACATTCCTACATTACTGCATAGGCCTTTTTCTCCCACATGGCCCACTGCTGTTCAGTCTTCAACAGTTTCTTTGAAATATAGGTGCAGGGCTGTAGCTGCCCTTTCTTATTTCCTTGCATTAACACTGCTCCCACTGCAACATCGCTGGCATCAGCCTGAATGACAAAAGGCTTCTCTGGGTCTGGGTGCTTCAACACTGGCTCAGTGACAAAGAGCTGTTTAAGTTTTTCAAATATGGCTTGGCATTCCAGCAACCACTTTAACAGCTAGCTAGGTTTAGGCTTGTCTCCCCCTTTAGTTTTTAGCAGATTAGTGATGGGGAGGGCTATCTGAGTGAAAGAGGGGATGAATTGCCGGTAAAAGTTCACAAATCCTTCAAAGCTCTACAGTTGTTTTCTTGTGTGAGGTGCAGCCCACTTAGCACCACTCAGATTTTTTCTAGATTCATTTCAATCCCCTCATGGGAGATCTGGTAACCCAAGTAGTAAATTTTATCGTGATGGAATTTGCACTTGGAAAGCTTGGCATAAAGTTTAACTGTGCAAAGTTTTTTGAGGACAGCTCTAACCAGCTTCACATGTCTGCCTTCACTTTGGTGTAGAATAAAATGTCAACCAAGTAAACTAGCACCCCTGTAAACAAATATTCATGTTGCACCTCATTAATTAATTGCATAAAAACTGCAGTTGTCCCCTGTAGTCCAAAGGGAAGCACCCTAAATTGGAAGCAGCCAAGTGGCCAGTTAAAAGTAGTCTTCTACTTGTCTCCTTCCTTGATTCTGATGTGGCAGTATGCCTCTCAGAAGTCTAGCTTAGTAAAGAACCTCCCTTTCGCCAGGTGAGCCAACATGTCCTTTGTCAGAGACAGGGGGAATATTTTACATGCACACCACATTCAGACCATGATAATCTACAAAAGAGACATCTTTTTTTTCTCTGAACAAGACTGGGGCTGCCATTCGAGGTCATGCTGGTTAGATGAACCCACGGGCTATGTTTTTGTCAATGAAAGAGTGCAGTTCTTCTAATTCTCTAGTGGTCATCAAGTATAGTTTTGGCTTTGGTAGCTTAGCCCCAGGTACAATTTTAAGAGCAGAGTCTGTGGGTCGGTGAGGGGGAAGTTCATCTGACCCCTTCTCACTAAATACATCCTTCAGGACTCTGTACCCCTTGGGGATGATGGGAAGGGCTTTCCCTTGCATAACTGCTCTGAGCTTGCAGTGTGGGGAAGGCTTTACTATGAGCTCCTTTCCTTTTGGGGCCTGACTGCCTGTCTTGAATTTCAGCAGTCTCCTCCACCAATCCATGCATAGGTTCCACTTTTTCAATTAAGTTAGCTCCAGAACAAGGGGTCTTTCTTTCCCCAGTGCAACTATAAAGTTGAGGGTCTCAGAATGGGTCCCCATCTGCGTCTCTATGGGTACAGTGGCAAAGGTTGCAGGGATGCCTCTGGTGACAGAACTGTCCAGTTGACAGAATGTGATTGGGGCGATCTTCTTAGCCCAGGGGTCTGCAACCTTAAACACTCAAAGAGCCATTTGGACCTGTTTCCCACAGAAAAGAAAACACTGGGAGCCATAAAACCTGGGTGGACATGGCCAACTCGACATCACTCACTCCCATCCAGCCACATGACCTCCTAGCCACACCTACCCAGCCAGTCATTAGGGCACAGAACTGGTTGTTAAAAAACACCGGGAACCACAAAACTCTTTTGACATCTAAAATGAAGATAACACTATGCCATTTTTTACCTTTATGCTATGTATAAAAAAATCTATAGTATGTTGCCTTTATGAAATCAATGAACTGCTACAGAGTTAACAAATTTTTATTTCTGCATGCAACAAAAACATTTTGAACTCTGAAAAAAAAGTTGCTGGGTTGAAGGTTACTTTCAAATAAAATACTGAATGTCTATTTGAGTCCTCCTCGTATTTATGAAATAAAAAGCCGAACTTAAATTATCCACCTGCAGCAAACCCAAAATGCCATCTGCTTCTGTATACCATCATCCTTTTATCGCATGTACTGGAGGGTGCAGTCAGCTGTCAACCTCAATAAAAAAAGGACTATTTCATTGAACGATGTAAAATATATATTTACAAATAGTAGCCCATTAAAATATTTATTTTACCTGGCTAATGTGATTTTTGCTCCTGGACCTCAACACACAGCTTCTGCACATCAGAGCTGTAAGATGTCACCTTCATCTTCACACAGGATTGTAAGCTGTTGTCTGTGAGGCGTGAGCAATGTTTGTTTTTAATATAGTTCATGTTGGAGAAGACCTGCTCACATACGTATGTAGATCCAAAGATCAACAGGACTCCAAATGTATATTTTTTTCATGTTCATATAAGTGATGGCATTCCATGTATCGAACACAAATTTGTCTGGTTTGTCAATATCACTCCATTTGTGATTCTGAGCAAGAATGGACTTCTGACGGGCAACATCTTCAAAATTAGCTGTGAAGTGTTTGAACTTGGACACCTATATATCTTTGTCAGCCATGTCGGCCAGTTTCATCTCAAATTCAGATTGACTTACACCTGCAAATGCAGTCATATTCTATAGGGATGGATTGATGGTCAAGGGAATGACAGGGAAGGATAATGTGTTTTTTTCCTCTCTCAAGTCATGGAATCATTTCCCAAATGATGTTTGCATTGTGGTGATTGCAGACTGCAAATACTCCGAATTTATAATATTCTGAGCTTGCTTGAACTCTCTCAAAGAGGGGAAGTGAGATTGTGTGCTTCTCTGTAAATCTCTGGCAAACACTGTCAAATTGCGCTTAAATGCCAAAACCGCCTCCAACATGTGCAGGGCTGTGTCTCTTTTCCTCTGAAGAGTTGTGTTCAGCATATTCAGGTGTGTTGTCATATCTACTATGAAGTGTAGCTTTTCCAGCCACTCTGGCCATTCTAGCTCAGGAGAAGTGAGCCTTTTGCTGCCCAGGAAAGTTTTCACCTCTTCCAGACACGCAGCAAAGCATTTCAGCATCTCCCCTCTGGACAGCCACTGGACTTTGTTGTGCAGCAGGAGATCAGAATACATACTTTCCACCTCGTCCAGTAGCAAATGGAACTGACTGTGATTTCAAGCTTTTGCCATTATTGTAGTGACAATCTGAATGACAACTTTCATTACTTCTGTGCATTCTGGAGGAAATGTTTGGGTGCACAATGCCTTTTGGTGCAGTGAAATGTCAGCAGCGTCCTACCCAGTGACTTCTCAAGTAAAGCCACAAAACCTTTCTGCACTCCTGTCATACTCGGTGCCCCATCAGTAGCCACTGACACCAGGTGGGTGGTGTTTATTTCTTTGGTTCTTAGATAATCCAAGACAGCCTCACAGATATCCTCCTCCTGTGTTTGGCTTTTTAGTGGTATCAACTCAATAATTTCTCTTGTGGCCCAGCAGAGTTCATATATCGGCAGAACAGCGCCATTTGTTCAATATCACTTTTGACTTTGGACTCATCACAGGTGATTGAGTATGCCACAGCTGAACTGATGTCTTTAATTTGCTGTCCAGTTATGTTTTCTGCCATTTTTATAGTTCTGTCTTTGACAGTCTTCACAGAAAGAGGCATATCTCTAATTTTCTGCACAATTTCATGCTTGTTTTTGAAGTCCGAGAATAGATGTTCTGAAACCTTAAAGAATGATTCTTTTATATATTCTCCATCTGTGAACTGCTTCCCGTGACTGACTATTTCCTGAGCTGCCACAAAACTAGCATATGTAGTTGAATTTGCAGACTTCATCCACTTCTTGAAATGATTTTTGCTCTGATCAACCTTTCACATCAGTTCCAAAATGGCTTTTTTTTTCTCTCATCTCCATCCAGATATTTTTCAGCAAAGGCTGAGTGTTTCTTCTGGAAATGTTTTGCAACATTCGACTTTTTGTTGTTTGCCAATTTCTCACCACATATTAAACATACTGGTAAGCCAGTCTCATCAGCAGTGAAAGCAAATGAATCTGCCCACGCACCATTTTCTTCTGAAACTTTTCTTTTCTTGCATTTATTCATGGTTGGCCTACCAAGGGTAAAAAAGCTCAATAAATCGCATGTCGGCGGGTATTGCACATTGGCAGTTGTGACCAGTGGTGGGATTCAAATAATTTAACAACCAGTGTGACACACCGCTCCAAATTATCTGCCACACTTGGCCACACCTCACCCCTCCCCTCCCCTCCCAGCCACCTCTTGTCATACCTGGCCTCACCTCGCAGCCGCTCACCTCAAAGAGTCATATCTATAATTCTGTAAAAATGTTGTTTATCTTTTATTCTCCCCCCTCTCTCTGTATCTCTCTCTCTCTCTCTCTCTCTCTCTCTCTCTCTCTCTCTCTCTCTCGAGAGAGCTAGCACAG
>JANHFL010001884.1:146005-157466 GCA_032468155.1 Oxyrhabdium leporinum
TGGGGGGTGGGTTCTGTAGGGGAGGATGGGATGGGGGTTGGGGTTAAAACTGAAAAAAAATTTATATATAAAACTTTTTCAATAAAAAAAAAAAGAAACTATTAAGATTAATATAAAGTGACTCTAGGTGGTGAACAGCACCAATAACAAAACCAGCAAAACCATAAACAAAGATTCAAAATAAATGTCTAATCCACACCCTAAGTTATTTTAACCAATATAGATGCAATATAAATATTACAACAAAACTAATTCACAGGCTCCAAAGCGACTCCAAAGCCTAGGAAAAAGTTATGTTTTCATGTGCAAAAAATCTGTGATACTAGGAATAGCACTGATTTGTTTGTTGGTAAGACTCATGGGTGGAACTATATGTTATCTGGAATGGAGACATACCATGAGAAGAGTGTGTGCATTGCTGTAAGCAAATTCATCTAGAGGTATGAAATAAGTCCAATTGTTTTGCTGGTAAGAAATATGGCATCTTAAATATTGCCACAGTAGTTGGTTAGCCTTCTCTATTAGAGGTCAGATGATGAGCAAATGACATATATATTTTAATGCTTAATAATTGCAAAGTACCCTCCAAACTTTGGAAGTACATTGATTTCTCTGTCTTTTATGACATGATTGACGAACCCTCTATATCAGGGGTGTCAAACTTGATTTCTTTGAGAACCAGATCAGCATTGTAGTTCTCCGCAGGCAAGCTTGGGGGGGGAGATGGAACAGACACCTCCTGCAACACCCTGCCGGCCAAAACGGATCTGGCCCACGGGCCTTGAGTTTGACACCCCTGCTCTATGTCTAAATACATGGAATTTATTTATTTATTTTTTTAAAAAAGAGCATTCTTGAGCTGTTGGAAGACCGCTGTAATGAATGAAATAGGTCAATTTGGTAAATAAATCCACTACTACCATATGGTAGCATAACTCCTCATTAGAGGAAGATCAGTGATGAAATCTACAAAATAGTATCCTAGCATTGAGTGTTTGTGTGTGTATTTAGTGGTTGCAACAAGCCAAATGGCTTACCAGGAATTGGTTTTGCTCTCCAACACACATGGCTATAGGAAACTATAATCCTTTATCTCTTACACTTCTCTTAAAAGTCTATATGGACTTTTAATGATTCCCATGTGTCCTGCTGTCTGTTGTCATGGCATAGCTATACTTCTTCCTTCCTTAGGAGAAGAAGCACATATATACATCCATTGTACAATAGCACCCTCCCACCTTTGTTAAAGGTGAAACAGTATCTTGTTGGTCAGTCTTGAGTTCATTCATCCAGGCCCTGCCATATACATCCTCTTCTGCAATGCCTTAATCTAATCCAAAAGATCATCTACCTACCTTTCTGCTCTCAGCCTTTTGTGTTAATCTGCCTTACTGTGGAATTGAAAGTTGCTTGGCTGCAATATCAATGCTGGGGGTGGGGTTGGGGGGCATGATTTGAAATCTCATATTCTGGCTTGCATTAGAGAGTGAAAACTTGTTCTGGGAGTCTGCAATATATGAAGTGTAAAAGTAAAAGTAAAAGAAAATTGGGTGCATCTGATTTGCCAGGGTAGGAGAGCTGTGGTGTTTGCAACAATTTTATTTTTTTATGATCAGTATGGATTTGTACATAGTAAGTGGGTGGGTATTTTTTGCTACCAATAGCATAATTTCTCTCTGCTTGGTACAATGCTCTTGAGTAAAATACACATGAAAGTAGATCATCCCCATCGTCCTTCTCTGCTCTGATTAGGACTGCTCCTATCACCATATTAGGCTGGCAGAGGAGTGTTTGAGAAGTTGTAGAAACTTTGAATACAACCTTTGGCCTGGTTAATTGTAAAACTGGTTTTTTTTTCTAGATTTATGAACATATTTGCAGACATTTTAGATAAACTTTTTTTTGTCTATTTGTGTGACAACTTGGTTTATTTTGAAGTTTTCTCCTTGCATGTAACCCATGTCAGAAATGTATTGTAAAAATTATAAGACAAAATTAGGAGTTTTTTGGTATATTAGAAAAATGCATTTTTGATCTGACTTAACTGGACTATTCAGGTTATAGAATATTCCCAGAAAGCATACCAATGGAGCCAGCAACAGTGTATTCTATCATGAATACCCCTCATTCCACTCCGTCCCAGACATTATGGAATCTGTACAAATGGTAAAACCTAATCTCTTACAGAAATCAGTAGATATCATTGATCCAAAAGCTAAGAAATTAGATACAGTATCTCCCAGTTAATAATATAACCAGAATATAAATATAAACCATATTGATAAAATTTCAACAAGCTTTGTTAACAACATTATATAATTTATATAATTATACAACATTGTATAATTAAAGCCTTAATGTCATTGGCATACACGAAAAAACAATGTATTGAGTTGAGTACCCCCCCATCTCTAATGTCTAAAAGAAGATAATAATTCAAAAACTAAATACAAAATTGGAGACAATACTAATGTTATTCTGTAGATTGAGACACAAATATATTGGTAATAACTCAAGTCACAGGATGAGAATACCACTTGGTAATCAACTGATAATGGAAAGCGATTATCTGAAAATACACTTTGTAAATTGAATCTGATCCATATCAAAGATCTTTTCTACATCCAACAAAATATGAACAAATGATACTAATTTATCTGCAGCTATATCCATAATAATAACCACCTGGTATTATTCTGGGGAAAGCAAAGGCAGAAGGAACATGGCTCAGAGAAGAAAAAATATTTCATTATTCTAATAAGAAGAGGCCCATCAACATAATGGAGCAATATTTGACTACAGAAGAAATTAAGCATGTCTGATAAACAATGTACTCAGAAAGTACAAGATTGTTTGAAACTATAATAGAGAATATAGAAGAACAGCAGATTTTATTGTATAAAGCTGACTGATTTAAATATGGATTTGGAGTTTAAAAAACTGCTGGATTACAAAAGAGATATGGAAAAAGATGCTGTGGATCAGAAAATAGACTAAAAAATGGCCGATCATAAGTGATATGGAAAAAGATGCCAAAATGGAATTACAAATGAAAACAGATTTCTTAATAATTAGAGGGGACATACAAATAATAAATCAAAAGTGTGATATAGAAAAGCTTCCTATTTTGGATTTACAAAACAAATTTGTGAAACCAATAAAACTGTTTCTTAGAGAAGACAAAGAGAAAATGATAAGAAACTTGTGGGACACTATTTAATTTTTAAAAGATCAAGCTTTTTAAAAACAGACAGAAGTTCTGCAAAGTGAACTTATTCAATCAAGGTTAAAATAAATATGTTGTGGTTTCTTGAGGCTCTGAGATCTCTTTTTGACCGGGAAAGAATGACGCAGATCTGTTTGTAAGTGGGCAGAGATTTCTTTTGCTTTCTTTCTTAGATAAAGTAATCAATTGAATTACAAAACTGATTTTTTTTGTAAGGCTAATGCAAATATATCTATGTGTGCCTGTGTGTGTGTTTTACTATTTCTAGTAGCTCTTAATAGATTTTTGGCACTTTTTTACAATTTGATTATTGATAAGGGATAAGATATAGGAAGAAAAGATGATTTTCTGAAATTGAAATACTAGAGAAGATGTTAAGTTGCTGAAATTGTTTATACTTGTCTGGAGAATGCAGGGAATTATCTTTTATATGTCTTCTTTTTTTCCTATCTCTTTGGACTTTTCTTCTTTATATTGCCCTTAGGCTTTTATCTTTGTATTTGTAAATTTTAATAAAGTTGTTATAAAAAGATTTTATTTTTTATGAATCCAGTTAACCTAGGTGCTTTGAAGATGGCATTATTATCTGTTGTTAGTGTTGCAGTTAATATTTTAGCATAGATATTGCTATACTATAGCATATAGATATTTTAATATATAATTATTAGCCTGTAGTTTCCATATCTTCTAGATTCTTTCTGTCAGATTTTAATATTACTGCAATACAGTCCTCATAAAACAATGAAGGAAATATTGAGATATTGAATGATTGATTCAAAATTGACATCTAATCATATAAATGTCCCAGTAGATCAATAAAAATTCAACAGGAAATCCATCAGACTTTCTCTGACTTCACCATTTGCAGTGTGATCTTTGATAATGTGATTGCGATGTATTGTATCATTATGATGCAGATTGGAATGTGAGTTGATGAAGAGCTCCATGGAATACCACACACTTTTGTATCCTAAAAAGAAACATAAAGGTCAAATGGCAACACATGCATGACATCATCATCACATAAATGCTACAATATGCATCTGGCATATAAATAATGCAAGTATGTCATGTGGCATTTGTGTGATGTCATCATCTGAGTATCATCACAGTTTGCTGCAGAAAACATCTGCAATGGTATTACTGCAGCTGTAGCAAATATCAACTCAGTAGTTTCCAGATTTATACAAGGGTGCCTGAATCTCACTGTCAAAGCCTCCAGACCTTATGTCTCATCCTTCTGTGAATAAAGGTAGAATCACAGCAAATTACTATTCCATCCCGTCCTCCAGTGATAGCAAAGCTTTGCTTAGTGCAATACATATTCAACATATGGACATGCATGTGTTCAGACTGAGACAGAAAAAATGCTTCAGATACCACCTGAATGCTTTCATAGTACTTCTCAGCAGCATTTTTATAAAACTGTGTCTTATCCTTGCATGGTATCTCTGAAGTTTCTTCTAGGATAATTCAATTTAAATAGTTATGATCTCCAAAGCAAGTTTCAATAAATTATTTAAAATAATAAATTGCCTTTTAAAAATATTTGTAGAAGAAGTTGGTTTAAAACAGAGCTGTCAAACTCACGGGCCGTGGGTGGGATGCATCAGGTGCTGGCCATGCCCAGGCCTGGCTTAACGAAGGGGGAAAAAGTCACAATATGTGATGTGATGACCCCTTGACACACGTTTGACACCCCTTCTTTAGAAGAAGATGGAATATGGCTAGATATTTAAGTGAAATGGGTTTAGTTGCACTGGTTGATTATCATTTTGGGGAGAGGGATAAGGAGTGCTATCTTGTCGATTTTTATGGATTTCTCAGTGAATTTTGATAATCATATTGTATTAATGGTTGAGAATTGGATTCACAGTCTTATACTGTCTCAAGGCCACTATTAAGGAATGATAGTTGAGAGCCTCATGGTGTTTACATTTTTAATTCCATGGGGTCTTCCCCCCCCTCTTTTGTGCTCAATTATTACATGATATTCCTGGAAATAGTATTCAGAGATTTGAAGTTCAGTGATATCAGTATGCTCACAACATGTAACTTTATTTCATCTTTCCATCTGTATCAGGACTCATAATTAAGGTATTTCATAGTTAAATGGAGGTAGTAATGGACTACAGGAAAGCTAATAAACTGAAACTGACTACAGATAAGATGGAGATGCTATGTTTAGGTGGCTCTCAGTTTGAGAATTAGGAGAACAGACTTTTAGAACTGAAATTGCACTCCTTTCAAAGAAATAGACGTCTGTTTGAGGCTTTTACTTGATTAAAGGTTGTTACGGGAATAGGTGATGTTGTAGCACGGAGAGCCCTAATAGACTAGGATAACTAACCTCATGTTTCATAACTTAAATCATCTGCTGATTAGATTATTGCAGTGTGCTTTCTATGTTACTATTCTTGCATTTTTCAGCTTTTTTCTAGTTTTACAAACTCATTGTTTTGTATGTATACAATATGTATACAATATGATATGTTTATTTAAAAAAAATAGAAATGAAAATGCTTATTTTTTACAGATAAAAAGTTATGGTGGGCAGACCATAACTTAGGCCAACTGGGCACCTGCAATAAAAAAGATGGAAGGAATCCTACAGTTTTGCGAAACAAAACTTCAGGAGTTGTACATATGAAAGTGTATGACAAAGCAGGACAGAAAGGTAAACCACATGTTAAGATTTTGAATAATTAAATACATAAATCCAGAAATCCTTAGAAATCTCTTTATGGAGCAATATACTTCAGCTACTATGAACTAAAGTGATTTTTTTTACTAGTTTCTTCTTTTTCCATAGTTATCTGTACCCCCCAGAAATTTCCAAATCATTGGAAAACCCCAAGTCATTAAGTGGTAATAACAGAGAACTACTGGAAGATAAAACAAAACAAAACAAAATAATTACCTACCTTTCTATAATAATTATCTTTATAGCTCGGGGGTTTGTGTTGATAAAAGTGCTCTACGCATTCATGAACATTTTGCTTTGGAACAACTGAAAGAGGATATACTGTGTTTTATTAATATTGCTTTGTAGAATGATATTAGTTGATATTAACTCCAGTGTCTTAATTAAAACCAAAGACATCATTGCTTAGCTTATTATCTATATTAAAGTATCTTCAATTCTCTGTTATAAATTCTTTATAACTTATCCCCGTTGTTTAGTTTTTTTGTTAAAGTCAGAGCTTCTTGCACTGAAATAATGGTAATCTATTCATGTCTTTATACCTGATTGGTAAGAAAAAAATGAGGAGTCTACATCATCATCCAATCTTTGTATGAATGAATCAGGCAAGCTTTAACATTTCTCCATGCTATCAAACCTTAAAACCTTGAATGCAATTACATTCAGGCTTCAACTGACAAGTTGGGACTAAAATCAATTAGGCAAACTCATAAGAACTCAATAACTAGTGACAAGTATTTTTGTTTATTTAATTTGTTTTTTTCATCTACTTGACTTCCTATCTCACACAGTGATCCTACCAGGCTTTAGCAAAAGGTGTTAATCAAAATGTGTACTTTTCCCATTTTTTAAAAAAAGCCTTTTTAAAGCTAACTTTATTATTCTATGGGCAATCACTTAAAGCAAATTCTGAATTCCTAATGGTGGGCAAGTGGTAATTTGCTGGTGGAAATTTGCTATCTTTACTTCAAAACAGAAAGGTGTATCATGCATATACCCTATGTTACAGGGCAAATGACCTACTTTTAATCAATTCCATATGAAACAAATTAGTAAGGTCTACTTCAAACTGAGTTGGATTTCTGCTCACTACATAACTATACTTACAGCTAAACTATACCCTGGAGGTCTTCTATACAAATACTGATCGTACACATCCCTGCTTAGCTTTCAAATCCAGACAATATTCATCAGTTGTTTCTACCTACTAAGATATAAATGTAATCTTCAGTACCTTATAAACATTTTGTAAAACTTCATTGTTTCTGTATTTTTAATAGGTAGCAATTCTTGTCAGATCAATAATGGAGGATGTTCCCAACTTTGCTTACCAACTTCAGAATCCACTCGAACATGCTTATGTACTGTAGGTTATAATCTTCAGAAAAATCGTATGACATGTCAAGGTATAATCATTTATTTATTTTCAAGGGCTAAGTAAAACAAATGAAAATACAAATTTAATAATCTCCAAAGTCAATTGTATTATTGGTAGCAAAAGAAAATAATATCATGCTCTGGGTCTTTATGATTGTGTTTCCTGAGGGTTGGTTAGCCTTTTTTTTTTAAAGATTTGATTCTTTACTAATTTTGTTGCTGAGTTTAAATAATAAATATGTACAATCTTTGGTTATATAATTCTAGAATTAGTAATTGATATAATCTGCCCACAAAATATAAACATTCAGAGCATCAAAAATAAGGATAAACAATAGTATCTGTATCCTCCCCTCTCTGTTTTTTTGTCTGTGTTATATTTTATTGAGATACATATTGACAGAGGTAAAAGCAGGGAATTTGCACAATCATTTGTGGCTACTAAAATCAAATTTACTTTTTATTTAAAATAGTTGCAAAATCAAAGAATTGGTTTCAGTTTATTGATCATAAAATAAATAAAAACCTAATCAATTTTTCAAATGATATCCCTAGGAAAGATTCTTAATTAAAATTATTTTGACGACTTGAACATCAATTTTCAGACTACTTGCAAAAAATGTTGACATAATCATGGTTAGAAGCTTAAAATCTCAGTTCATTCACTGAAGTCCAAATTTAGCAGAAGTATGTGTCAGTAGACTCAAGCTTCTTAAGAGTATCTTTAGACAGATACAGGTTACAGTTCCAAAAAGATGTAATAAAATGCCATGTGGGTCATGTGATCATCATTTGTAATCTTCCCAGCCATTTTCTGACAAGCAAAATCAATGGGAGAAGTTGGTTTCTCTTAACGGCCATGTGACTGGCTTAACAGCTATGGCAAATAAGATTGTAAAATGGGGCAAAATTCACATAACAACACTGGAACTTTTGGGCTCAGTTGTGGTCATAAGTTGCAGACTACCTGTATTAGCTTTTAATGAGATTCTAGTTATTCTACATTGATTTTTATATTTTCTTTCTTGATGATCCCTCCCACTTCATCATAATACAACTGATTAAGAGTCAAAAGTTTGTCTTTTGGCTTCAGATATCTGGTTAATTTTATAACTGCTTATGCTCATAACTATTGTTAACATTTTTGAAATATTATTTTTCTTTAGGTATAGAGTCATTTCTCTTATATTCTATTCATGAAGGAATAAGGGGAATCCCTCTTGATCCAAATGATAAAACAGATGCATTAATGCCTATAACAGGAACATCTTTTGCTGTTGGTATAGACTTTCATGCAGGTAAATAAACATTTTACTTATAAAAGCCCTATAATTTTGGAAGTCTCAAAGTTACACAGGATTACTATTCTTCCTTCTCAGTTACATAGATCTATATTAAGAAAAAAACAGTTGCAGAAATGTAAAAAGAAATACATATGATGTACACTGATTTTCAGTAAGTATTGTACCCAAACGTTTACAAATGGAAAAAGAGCAAAGATGACTTGTAGAAAAAAATGTCATAGAAGCACTTCAAATTAAAAGATCAGAGCATACCCAAACTGTATTTTAAATATTTATTCTATAGGAAATGATACAATCTACTGGACTGACATGGGATTCAATAAAATAAGCAGAGCTAGCAGAGATCAGACATGGAAGGAAGATATAATTACAAATGGCTTGGGAAGAGTGGAAGGTGTTGCAGTGGATTGGATAGCGGGTAGGTTTTCTGGTTCTTTTATTATTTATAATTCTTTTACTTCATCTTTTCTGATTTATAGCCAAGCAATTCTTTCAGGTTTCTTTACAACAGTAAACATATTTATTTTATGTCTAGAATTACCAAATAAAATAATAAAAAACAATTTTATTCAGTAATATAAAAAAAATCAAGACTTTTTTTTTTAAAAAAAAAGCAGAAACCTTTTTTCTCTCCATAGGAAACTATTTTTTTTTATTGTATTGTATTGTATTTTAAACTCTTCAAGAAATACAAATGAAATGAGATAGCCAATCATATGATGATGGTGGGACAATTTTTTTTTTTAACTCAAAATAGGTACATTGAATCTGCAGTGGACTAATCACTTTTACCCTGTGTCCCCACAAATATGAAAAATTGCACTGTCAAAAATGGTGATTGACATTTTAACAAATTAAATGTAGGGGGAGAGGATTCTTCTGACAAAATTGGGTTTTAGGGTGACAAAAAGGGGGATTTGGCTGACACATAGATTGTTCCATTATGGTGCAGATGTATTTTTAACATAAGAAAGTTTGCAGAAAGAAAGTTTATTCAAATAGAATAGTACAAATATGCCCACTGATTTTGCTTTTTAGTAATTTCATTTGCAAAAAGTTGATATTAATATTTATTTTGTTTGTAGTCATAACTGATATGTTTAATTATAGTTTTATGTCTCCATAACTGCGTTTTTTTTATTGCTTCCAGGTAATATATATTGGACAGATCATGGCTTCAATTTTATTGAAGTTTCTAGGCTTAATGGCTCTTTTCGCTATGTTGTCGTATCTCAGGGTCTGGATCAGCCAAGGTCTATAGCAGTGCACCCCGGAAAAGGGTAAGTTGATAATTGATATGCATGCAAGTGAATACATTTCTTAAAAACATTTTAAAACACTGAAAAGCTGGTGAGGAATAGTGTGTAAAATGGATCTAGGAAGCTCCAATGTAAATCTGACATTAGCCCACAAACCACTAAGGCTTTAAAATACTGCTCCAACAATAGCATAAATCAAGGGTATCAAACTGGTGGCCCATGGGCCAGATGTGTCATGCCTAGGCCACACCCACCTCAGTTGTGTGAATGGGAAAAATGTTGTGAAATGTCATGTGACAGCAACGTGGCACCCGTGGCATAAATGGAATCGTGTTGATCTACTTTACCATGCTGTTTTGTGGGCAGTTGATATAAGCAAATTTCTTTTAGCACTCAAGAAAAAAATAAATTTAAATAGTATAATTTGTTGCATCTTCAATTACAAGGCTACATTAAAGCACAGTTAATACTGAGATGAAATTATTGACCTAGATTTATTTCAGCATTTCCAAATGCTTAGGAAGACCTGTGCTTCATGTACTCAAGAAGTTGATAATGAACATTTAAACTTTAATTATGTGAACTATAATATAACATAGTATAATATAATATGGACAGACAGAATAGGGTATAAGTGTTTTCCTTTAAAGAAGCTTGCCACTAGAGACACTTTCCTTTTGATTATGATAATCTAGTTACGGTATCTCCTTTTTTATTTCACCTTTTTTAAAGCCATAAATAGCACCAGTGAGCCCCTGGAAAACAGTAAAACAATTAGCAAACATGATTCCACCTCCAATGGAATCATACCAGTTTCCATTTAAATACCACTGTTATAGTGTTTGAAAATTAGTATGGGATATGGAAGAGTGCTGGTAAAACCTGTGTTTTGCTCTATACATTTTAGATACAGTTTTAGTTTTAAAAAGCTTGATAATGACATATATGCATTTGCCTCTGTTAGAATGGTGGGGAAAGAAAGTTCAATTGCCTCAGTGCCACTGTTAGCTTCAACAGACATGGGTTGTTGTTTTTCCCTCCATTTTTTTCTCCCAGTTTGGGAAGCTTAAAAATTATGCCAGGGCATTTGAAAATTAGAGAGCCAATTTGAACTAGTGCTTAAAGTATCAAGATAGAAACGAGGTGATTGGGAGTTCTAATCCTGCATGGGGTACGAAACCAGCTGGGTGATCCTTGGTCAGTCACTTTCTCTCAGCCCTAAGAAGCAGGCAAGGGCAAACCACATCTGAAAAACCTTGCTAAGAAAATTACAGGGCAATCTCCCAGAATTGGACATGATTAAATGGTGGTGGGGAGGAGGGGAAAAAAGGAACTTGTTCAGTGTTATTTCCAATTTGCCATTGCTAACTAGGTCATTCCAAGAAAACCATCATTAGAATCTTAGAATGAATTACTCCAAATACTTTCCCCTTATAAAATTCCACTAAGGACTCTTTCTGAGTCCCCCCAGTGTAAATTTAAAAATTGCTGCATCACTGGCATACAGCAATACAACCAGTGGTGGAATCTAATTTTTTTTACTACCGGTTCTGTGGGTGTGACTTGGTGGGCGTGGCTTGGTGGTCATGTG
>JANHFL010001885.1:18192-45528 GCA_032468155.1 Oxyrhabdium leporinum
CCCTTTCTATCCCACTATCAACAGTACAATAATATGTGGCAGCCTGCAGAGGCCTCTAACTGCTTCCAAGGCTGACAACTAGCATGTTTGCATGTCCAGATGTAAAATTTCAAATTGTTCTAAATTGTTTTCTGGTATGATTATAGTGGTCTGTTAGTTACGTTGTGGATAACAATGAAAAGCAATGCACAAAATTGTTTAGTTTTTCTTTCTGTTTTTCTTAGTGGAAGACGTTCAAATCTCTTGTTATAGAATACTGGTCAGCTTATATGCTTTGGGAACCAGCAAGAGTATCTATGTGGAACGGTAAGAAAGAAATATGCAACATTAAAAATGTATTATGATCAGCTAAGTGAATTGTGCTTGTTTATTAGGTGCAGCGTCATGTTACAACTTCCTTCCACCTTCCCCATTGACTTGGCTGGTGTGGGAAGCCGGCAGTGAAGATCACAAATGGCTATCAAGTGACCAGGGGATGCTGCAACAGTCATAATTATATGCGAGTTGCCAAGCACAGGAGTGCTGCAACTACTGCGACTTTGAGGACTGGCTTTAAGTCTCATTTAGCATCATCATAACTTTGAATAATTATGTACAAGGATTACCTGTATCTCTATCCAAGTAAGGTGAAGAGCTAATAATAGGCTCTTCATCTGTCAAAGAATCCATATATGGTATCTCTAATAGTAAAGATGGGTCAGCTATAATAAAAAATAAAATTCATTTGGGGAGTGCAACCTCTTCTGGAATATGGAAATCCATTAAAAACCCGATTTCTCCTTCAACTCACTTCATTTTATTGGCCTTCATCCGGTCCATTTCTTCAATCAGGTCCTAAACACCCACCTAAATCTAATAAAAAGTGAACTAGAATTATGCATATGATTGAAAGTAAAAATTAAAAATTAGTTTGGATATTCAACAGCATATAAAATTAGAAACTGACGGAACTCTATAGACATTGCAGAGTTGAACACAAACTGCATTTGGAATATTGTAGCCAGTTTATAAAAAAGATGTTGAGACTCTGGAAAAAGTGTGGAGAAGAGCAATAAAGATGATTAGGGGACTGGAGCGTAAAACATACGAAGAATGGTTGCAGAAATTAGGTATGTCTAGTTTAATGAAAAGGAGGAAAAGGGCTAACATACAACACTGTTCTAATATATAAGGGGCTGCCACAAAGAAGAGGGGGTCAACCTATTCTCGAAAGCACCTGAAGGTAGAATGGATGGAAACCAATCAAAGAGGGAACTAGAAATAAGGAGACATTTCTTGACAGAACAATTAATCAGTGAAATGACTTGCCTTCAGAAGTTGTATGTGTTCCATCACTGGAGGTTTTTAAGAAGAGATTGGACAACCACTTGTCTGAAATAGTATGGAGTTGGACTAGAAAACATCAAGTCCCTTCCAACACTGTTATTCAAATATCTCAGTACTATCTTTGGGAGATGATATTTTGAATATGAGCAGAACCACTGTAGGAATACCCTTCCTAAAAACTCCAGAAAGGTATCAGGATATGTCATATTGAAAGTGACTGAGAAATCTAAGAAAATCAGCAATATCAACCCCTCAGATCAAGAAGATAGTTTCAGAGCCAAACCTATGACTGAAACATAAATAATGTTTATATAGTAATAATCTGAGTTAATTCTGTATCAGTGTCTGCTCAGATACTATTGTTTGGCAATAATTACCAGGCAAATTGAACATCTTAGAAATCTTATTAACATGAAACTAAACTAATTATATTTGCATTGACTTTTAAAAGATGCTTTTTTTTACTTCACAGTCAACGCTCAGCTTTAGGTGAATGTTTAGCTGCTTTTGCTGGTGCCTTTCCTGTGGCATTTTTAGAAACTCATCTGAATAGTCACAATATTTATTCTATTTACAATACCAAGACAACAAGAGCAGGTAACTGAGTATGAATTTACTGAATTATCCAGAATTAACTATACTGCATATTTGCTTTTCACTTTATTTTTTTTGTTCTTTGATCATGACTAGTGTTGTGAAGCATTTCACTTTCTGTTCCAAAGAGGTTCCTTGGAGCAGCTGCCTTTTTCCTCCCACTCGAATCACATTTTATTCTCATTCTCTAAACCATTTGTTGGAAGATAGTGGAATGCTGATTTAATTTATCTATTTTCATTTGGAGCTAGTTTTTTAAAAATGAAATCTAGTTGGATGTAATAGTTTAGAATTCTTTTTCCACCACTGTAATTGAAGGAGCATTGTTCCTTTTTGTCCCTGAACTCAATTTTCCCCCCAAGAGATTTTAGAAAAATCGTTGTACTTAGAGCAGATTTGAAGAGTCTGAGGAAGATGAAGGAAGAAGGGAACCATACTGGAAAATATATTATGCAAAAAAAAATCTATTATGCAAAGCAAAATCCACTCAAATTGATTTTTATATGTGAATATTGAGTCACATACATTCAGAAAATAGACGTGAATGATGAGTGATGTTTGGAAATACGTATAAAATCATGTGTGGAAATATGTATCACAAGCATATATATTCAGCATGAACCAAGGGATTGTTTGCTTATACTGTTAAACGTGGTATTATATTAATACGCAATATTGTTCTTCTAGGTTTCAGTTTACCAAACAGCGTAAAGGAACTTTGTCCAAATATTCCATCTCTGGAAGAACTAATGGAAGAAATTGTAGAATTAGCTGAATCAGGCATTCGCTATACCCAAATGCCTCATGTAATGGAAGTTATATTGCCCATGCTTTGTAGTTATATGTCACATTGGTGGGAATATGGACCAGAAAACAATCATAACAAGAGTGAAATGTGCTGCACAGCATTGACTTCAGATGATATGAATACTCTTCTGGGAAACATTCTAAAAATCATACATAACAATTTGGGCATAGATGAAGGAGCCTGGATGAAGAGATTAGCAGGTAGGAGAAAAAATTTGGTTCACTTTTGCCTGCCTGTATTTAAAAAAATTGTAAGAAAATTGAGAAAAGCAAAAACAGCTACTATATTGGTGGAAATGTCTGTGTGTCTTATACACCAAATGTTGCTGAAGCCCCGCCCACTGGCCAGCCCCCACCTTTTGGCCTCTGCCTCCCAGCAATTTCCTCCTTGCAGCAAACAGCAAGCAGCCTGTTTCAGCTTCAGTACAGCCTGATTAGCAGAAGCAGCTGATTGTCGCTTGAATCGGCCTCCCGACGATCAGCTGTTTCAGACTGCAAGGATCTCCATCTCCTATTACTGTCTCCACGCGCCCTGTTTTTGGCTTCTGTGCACCCCATTAATTCCAGGTGGCGGGGATTGGAACGGACAGAAAATGGGGCACGTGGAGGCCAAAAATGGGGTGTACAGAAGCCAAAAATGGGGCACACAGAGGTGGTAATAGGCAATGGAGATCCCTGCAGCCTGAAACAGCTGATTGTCAGGAGGCCGATCCAAGCAACAGTCAGCTACTTCTGCTAATCAGACTGTGCTGAAGCTGAAACAGGCTGTTTGCTGCAAGGAGGCAAATTGCTGGGAGGCAGAGGCAGATTTTTTTTCTTGTTTTCCTTCCCAAAAGCTAGGTACGTCTTATACTTTGGAGCGTCTTATACTCTGAAAAATACGGTGAATGTTTTTGGTGGGGTGCTCCAAAAAAAACCTAGGTAGTCTTCAGCTTATGTCCACAGTTCAAAATTACAGTGGCACTGGCGAAATGGACTGTCCTTGAAATGGTAGGTCCTTGAAGTTCTGTCTCTGTCATGGTGTCCCTGTGATGATGTATCCCAAAGATCTTATACTGCCTATCATTCCCACTGCCCTCTATAGTACACACCTGTTTGCAGCACTCCCCTGCCCTTATGGCCTCCGCTGGCCCATCTGCAGCCTCCACTGGCCCTCCCCTGATACTTTCCTGACCCCAAAAACTTATCTATGGTACCCACACCCACTGTGGCAACTGTACTCCCTGCATTCCTTGCCTAGGACTCCCAGCTCTTCCCACTTAATGACCCATGCGTCAAGGGGTTACGACGGCACTGCCGACATTGCCTTTGCTAAGCTATGTGGTCATGTCATGTCATACTTTATGACTGCATCACTTGGCAATGGCAATCCCGATCCCCATTGTTGTCGTATTCTGCAGACCACTTATAAATGGCATAAAAATTAACTTTCATTTAATGTAAATATAGTGAAACTCAAAGTTAATTAACTGCAGCTAATATAAATCTTTAGAGAGGAGCCATATATAAGGCTTTCCAGGTCCATATATACTTCTGAGTTAAAACATATTGACCATTGTTGAAGCTTTGATGTTTGCTTTATGATCAGTTCATATTTTATTTTCAATAATCAACTTTTTAAATATTTTACTCGAATAGCTTATAGCAAGAATTTCTCTCGACCATCCACATCACACTTTGTTTATAATTTTGGCATTGGCTAATGCCAACAAAGATGAACTCCTGACCAAGCCAGAAGTGACTAGAAGAAGTGGACTAATAAAAAATGTGCCAAAAGAAACATCTCCTCTGGACATGGTACTTAAATTTAACTGAATTTGCATTATTTCAGGTTGTAAAAAATAGTAAACTTTGTTAAAGGAATCGTAGGACTTATCAGCTTTGAAGATGAGGATATAACTTTTTTCTTCTGCAGTATTTTCTGTTTCATACCTTCATATCAGATTTATTTCATGTCTTTGATTAATTTAATCTTCGCATTTGAATTGTAGTTTTAACTTCCTTTTTTTTAAAAAAAAACCCTCATCCTGCAGGATCGAATGGAGGCTGCTAACAGTATAATTAACATTGTAAAATGCAAAAGACCTGATATGGTGGTAAAGGTTGAAGCCCTTTGTGATGCTTATATTACTTTGGCAAACATGGATGCAACTCCCTGGAAAACCCACAGAAGTATGTATTTGGGGAATTGGGGATTGTTTGGATGCTTTGAATCAATTAATTCCTAGTTTAAACCCCATAGTAAAGGGGACTGTTTTCTGTCAACGATATATTTTACTTGGAATATATTATATATGAATGCTGTATGTTGTAAATATTTTTGCCAATTTGCTACATCGAGTAGATGAGAGTTGATTTCTTTGGCAAATCTAAAAAATAATTAAGTTAATTAAAATAAATTGATTGATAGTGGCTAAGTAGAACCTCTGAAATAACTTTCAATAATATCAGAAATGTATTCTGAACTTCTTCAAAGACCATTCCCAAAATATTGACTATAGTATGATAAGGGGTGCTGACCTTAAAAGTTACATTGACTCAGTGAGCAGCAAATATTTATTAATATGAGGCATGTATTGTTTATCCAGGAGGCATAAATATTCCTTCCGATCAACCTCTAATTAAGTTAAAAAATCTAGAGGATGTTGCTGTACCTACCATGGAAATAAAGGTAAATCAATTTAAGTTACATTTAAGTCTCAGTAAACCTTTTTGGGCCAGTTGTGTTGTGAGCAGCAGAAAAATGAAACATCCTTTGTTCAGTTGAACATTTCAGTTACGGGAGGGACAAATATCAAGAAATATCTATACTTCATCTAAATTTCTACGTGGTTTTAGGTGGATCCTAGTGGCAAATATGAAAATTTGATTACCATAAGATCATTCAAACCAGAATTTCGCCTAGCAGGAGGGGTCAATCTACCCAAAATAATAGATTGCATTGGATCAGATGGACAACAGAGAAGGCAGCTTGTGAAGGTGAGTTCTCTGTTTCATTATGAAATATGAACAGGATTATAGATATGGCACTTTTGTATACTGCCAAGTTCCTCACATCAGAATAGGTATGATAAAATATTCAGTCACAAATATGCACACTATTAAGCTTATTTCTCAGTTGAGGAACATTTTGGTATGGAAGCGTGTACATAGAAATGTCTGTTTTTTCCTCCAGTACCATTCTGAATTTGTACTGTTGGATCAGGATTCTACCACGGGAGCTTCTGTATATTTTTATTTCACTGTATGAGAATTTAGATAGTAACAATTTGCATTTGATAATTGTAGTGAGTTTTTTTGCAATGCTTACCAAAGTTTTTCCACACTTTTGAGCAGTTCCAAAGAAAGAAGGTTCATCTGAAATTGCAGTTTCATTCTCACTCTCATTTAGAATGCGAAGATTGTGGGGATGTGTGGAGACTTTTTTTGTGATAATTACTGTCCCTAACACATTTACATGAGTGCAGTTTCCATTTGCTTCTCTGAATGTACGTAGGATCAGGTTATATAATTCTGCATTTACATTCATTCTGCGGACAATGCTATTCCTGTTGCTTTTTTTTTGAATCTCTTAAAGGGCCGTGACGATCTGAGACAGGATGCTGTTATGCAACAGGTTTTCCAGATGTGCAATACTCTGCTACAGCAAGATGCTGACACCAGAAAAAGAAAACTGGCCATTCGCAGATACAAGGCAAGTTTTGCATGAAAATTTCCTGCTGTGGATGTAATGTTGGTTCCCTGAATGCAGGAGGACCTGCCCCTGTATCCTCATTGATAACTTGTAGAATAACTGATGAGGGCAGAATCTGATCACCAGGCAAATAGGTTGCCAATCTTTCTCCTGCAACGGGAGAAGTATTTGCCTAGTTTGGAATGACTTCTGCAGGGTAGTAATAACTTTCCAGAGCCTGACACAGACCTTTGCCCAGCATCTTATGCTTGGGAACCTGCTGAGGATGTATCCTGGGACCCTTCTTTATTTATTCTATTTCTGTTTGAAGCAACAGCCAAAGTTTTCTAGACAGATTATAATATGATTTAAATGATTTAAAAAGAAAAAAATGACGCAATTCAGTTTAAATGGATATAGTGCTTGACTTATATCCATTTGTTCAGTGACTGTTCAAAGTTACAATGATGCTGAACAAATAGTGGTTACAACTGATTCTCAAAGTTCCGACCATCCCTGAACATGGTTGGAATCTTGATTGCTTGGCAATCCATTCCCACTTACAACTGATTGCCAAGCGCCCATGATCTTTTGATTGCCATTTCTAACCTTCCCTGCTGGCTTCCTCTGAAAATCTTTGGGGAAGCCAGCAGGAAAGATCACAAGATGCTGGGGAAGTCTTCTCCCTTGTGAGCCCCCATCCATCGCTGGACTCATGCCGTAAACCCACCCACACATGTAGTGCTTCTTGCACACCCTACCTGACCTACACAGCACCTTTCACACACACCCTTGTGCACATTCCATGATCTGCATATCTTGAACATCCTCCCCAACCCTTGTGGTGCCTTTTGTCTTCTTCCCCAACCTTTGCAAAGACTCTCACACATATTCTTGTACCTTCATCAGCCTCCCACACACCCATGCCATACCATATTGCTCTTTGCTTATCTGCCCATGGACCTGGGACTTGCAACTTTCTGCCAGTTTCCCCAGTGGCTTAGGCTGTGGGAAACCAGTGGGATATTACCTCACTTAACAACCAGGGGATTCTGTTAACGACATCAGCCGGGACTGCAAGGATTGCCCTCACTAAGTGATGGGGCAATGCTTTATGATTGCATTGCTTAGTGATCAAAATTCCACTTCCAATTGCCCTTGTAAGACAAGGACTACCTGTATGAGCCCAGAAAATATGAATAATATGCAGCATTATATATTCTTCTGTCTAAAGTAGCAAATCCACTACTGAAATGCATTACAGCTTGTGCTCAGCTGCTGAATTTTTCCCCTCATTGCAGACTAGCTTTACACAATCAACTTGTACATGTCCTCTTTCCTTCCTTTTTATCTTGAGAGTTTTCTTCTATCTTTCCAATGATAATCACAATTCTGTGATAATGCGTTCCTAGCACTTTCTTGATTAACCAGAGATCATATAATTCAGAATGGATCTGCTTTGTCTACCTCTTTAGGTTATTCCCCTTTCTCAGAGAAGTGGTGTTTTAGAGTGGTGCACTGGCACAATTCCTTTGGGTGAATTCCTCATCAATACTGACAGCAGTGCTCACAAACGCTATAGACCACAAGACTACAGTAGCATAGACTGCCAAAAGAAAATGTTGGTAAGTCTGCTATGTTAAATCAAGCCCATTAATGCTTCTTCATTTGTAGAAACTGGACATAAGAAAATAGATGGGGTAATAGAAATATGGTTTTTCACATGAGAGAGATAATCATATTGTCAAACAGTGGTTCAGTATTCACTGAGAAAAGTAATATGACCTCAGAGACCTTTACCATGTAGTAGGAATTAGGAACTCAAATTTAGCTAAGCAGTGGTACAAATGGATCAAACTGTCAAGTATAATGACATGATGACACATTGGCACAGTGAAACCAATATGAAATCAAGAACAACAAGAAGGACATAGCATATTTGAAACCCTGATTGCGAGGAGAATTTCTTCAGATGCGATACCACCCCTGGAAAAAATACTTTCTTTTGTAGCTGCCTGCCTTCCCTCACTTAGTGAGATATCTTGAAGAGGGATTCAGATGATGCTCCGATGAATTTGGAAGCAATTTTTGGTAAATGATCATTTCTTTTGGTATCTCATCCCAAGGTGTTTGCCAATTAAAGCTAAAATAAGCCCTTTGAGTTGACCCAGAAATGGCTCCCTGGCAGTGCCGATAGGATTCTACTAATCAGTTCCAGTTGACAGTCATGTGCCCTGAAATTTCTGTTCAGTTTTCAAAGAGTACATGTAGTCTCTGCAATCATCCAGACAGCATTACCAGATTCTATGGCTATTCTATTTTAATTGCAGAACTCTACAAGATCAATCAATAGTAGCAAAGAAAAAAATCTCTCTTTAAATTCATCTGGTGGTTTTTTAATTGGTTTGTTTCTTTATTTATCTGTTTTAAAGGTTTTTTTGCTGTCCACATGAAGGAGCCATGCCAAATTCAGTAGTTTATCTACCACATTATGGTGTTTCTTTACAATGTTACCAGAATATGTAATGCTCATTTTCATATGCATTCATATTTTGTAGGAAAGAGATGTTATTTTTTTGTGTAATTGCAAAGCTAGTTGTATTTGAAAGCATTTTTCATACCATCTCTATTCATACACAAAATAGACTACCCTCAGAATTAACAGGAGGAAAGGCGTATCTCTAAACTATTTCTGGTTTCCTTCAAAGGATGCACAAAAGAAAGATTTTGAAGAAAAATACACTATTTTCATGGATATATGCCAGAATTTTCAACCTGTGTTTCGCTATTTCTGTATGGAAAGATTTTTGGATCCAGCGGTGTGGTTTGAGAAAAGGTTGGCATACACTCGAAGTGTTGCCACTTCATCTATAGGTATTGTAAAATATAATAAATTGTTTTATCAAGCTTCTTATCATATTTACTATTAAATGAAGGAATTTTATTAATTTTTTATAAAGAGTTCTTTGCCAGCAGAGTTGCTGCAGAGAAGGAATAGGCAATCTGGAGATAAGAGTAGCTATAAATGGAGACAACCTGTTGGGAATGGGCAAAATGTAATAGTAAGATGGTACTTTGGAGACCTGGGCAAAGGCAAATTGTTTCTTTTTGATCTTGGAATGGGGGGGGGGGGTTTGCATTATTTTAAACCAGCGGCTGGCATCTTTTAGATGACCAAAAGTGGTCCAATAGTTATCAACTCGGACAAGGGCCACAGTTGTAGGAAGGATGATGCAAAGGGCACAGGAAAGCATCACACAGATGTAGTCAGCCAGGGTTTTTTTACCCTGAAGTTGTTTGTATCTGGGCTTGCTTCCTTGCTTATTTGATTGGTTGGTTGGTTGATTGATTGATTTCTATAGCCACCTATCTCAACAGAAAACTCTTTTAGCATATACTTTTTAACATATAACATCTACTTTGGAAATACACTGTCATTTTAAGCATGGATATCATGCCACTTATAATTAGTAGTTGTGATTGGAAAAGTTTCTAAGACTAAGAAGGGCAGACTAAGAAGGGCACAACACCCCAAGTTGTCCATCCTTCCTTTTTTGATGTAATATTTGTGTCTTTCCCCTTCAAAATGGCAGGAAACTATATTGCTGATTTTTCAGATAGGATTCCAGAAACTCCAAAATGGGTTTGCAAACTGTTAGCTCTTAACCACTTTGTGCTTTTTAAAATGATTAACCCAGTTTTGATAAGTTAAATATTTTGATAGATTGTGTTTTATTACCTCCCTATTTTTATTTAGGTGTGTTATTCTGATAACTAATGAAAAATAAACTATGTTTTACTTTGCTAATTAGAGTTTAAAATAAATATGTTCTATGTGTTATCAATACAAAAATATAATTATATGAAAATATTAGCTCTGTACCAGAGCTGCATACAGACCTACAATATATATTGGCTATTAGCTATCTGCAGCTCTTTATTCCCCTTGAAAAGATATTTCTGAAAATCAAGGCATTGTTAGAGCATTGGATTGTCTTGCTATATTACGGTGAGGAAAGGGAAGAAACCCACTCTTCATATTTGCAGTAGGCTTTCAAAAAAAATAAGGACTGATACAAGTACTTCTGGATTAATTTTGGATATTTCCATTTCAGTTGGCTACATACTTGGTCTTGGAGACAGGCATGTACAGAATATTCTGTTAGATGAAGAAAGTGCAGAACTTGTACATATTGATCTAGGTATGTACCAAGCAAAGGAATCAAGTATTTAGATTTTGATGTGAGTCCCATTCGAGCATTATAAAAATAAGAGGGTTCACCATTCTGGTTAACTGCTCTTTCTCCTGCGTATTGCACGGTTGTCTGAAGAAGAAAAGCCTCACAGGTATGAATTGGTGCATCATTGCTTGCACTAATGCTTTTTGCCTGAAGGATGAAGATACTCCATGAACAATATTGATGTAAGAGGGGGTGTCTCAAGTTTCTAAACATCATCATTGATTGAGTCATAGAGGAAGGAACAGTATAACACGATAAAAAGATGAAGTAAAAAAATGCAAAAGTTACACCGTGAACTCCAAAAACATTGACTAGATTGGTTATATTTCTTCTTGCCCGTTTTTGAAAAGACACAAGAAGTAGTCCTCAAATTTACAACGCTAATTGGGGCCAGAATTTCCATCCCTGAGCAGCATAGTTGCAAAGCACAATTGCATTGCTTAGTGACAGCAATCCCTGCACTCCCAGTTGCTGTTATCCGTTGAATCTCATAATCATTAGGTGAGGCAACTTCCAAACAACCAAATCTGTGGGGAAGCTGACAGAAAGTTGTAAGACCCAGGTGCTCGCAAGCAGGGTGGCAGGGAAGGTAAATGGCTGCTGCCAGGTACAAAAAGACCCAAAAATGCCAGGGAGTTGCCATGAGGATTGGGGAAGGTACACAGGTGGCAGGGAGGTGCAGCAAGGATCCGGGAGTGTGAATCCAGAGGGGCTAGGAGAGGGTGCATGAATGTGGGAGCTTTACTCCTATGACTTGACCTTCCCTGCCAGCCTCCCCACTGACTTTCTGGAGAAGCTGTTGTGATCACGTGATGACGGGGCAGTGCAATTGGTTGTAATCCTGTGCAAGCACCCATATTTCAATCATGTCCAGAGGGATGCTGGGACACTGGATCTCAGAGCTCAGTTATAACCAGCGATGTCATTAATTTAAATGATTGCTAAATGAATGGTCATAAAAGGAGGACTACCCGTAGTTTAATCATCGCTAAAATATGTACTGTTACCTCATTGTTACCTCACTGTTACCTCAATCAACTGTATTTCCTGACGTTTAAAATATATATATTTAATGCTGTATTAGTACATGAGGGTTGGGAAAGGTGCTTTTAACTCACTGACCTTTGACTTCTTTCTTTTCTCCACTAGGAGTTGCCTTTGAGCAGGGCAAAATCCTTCCTACTCCAGAGACTGTACCTTTTAGGCTAACAAGAGACATAGTTGATGGCATGGGCATTGCTGGTGTTGAGGGGGTCTTCAGGAGGTATGTTACTCTTTTCAAAGCATTTTAGCATTATGTATGCCAGGATTTCAGTTTTTACAGTTTGGGGAATTGAGTTGGTAAGAACCGTTTTCATTTATTAAAATGTGGCCCATGTGAGCTGATTATAAACTTTTATTTACCTAGAAAAAATACATTGTAAGGTTTTCTATAAAAGTTAAAATAGAAACTGGTTTTGACATTAAAAATCTGTTTGGAAATCATTTAGATGCTGTGAAAAAACTATGAATGTTATGAGAAATTCTCAAGAAGCCCTGCTAACTATTGTAGAAGTAAGTGTTTCTTGGCTAAATGTAACATTGAAAGTAATTCTTATATTAAATATACTTGGGTGTGTTAGATTACTATACTCCATATTTAATATTTTGCATACCAAAAAACAACTTAGTTGGTAAGTAGCTTAAAAATTCCGATTCCTCTCCTATCTCAGTGAATATTGAAATGGAGGTAATATAATACAAATAGTGCATCATTACTGAAACATGTTAATGTCATTCTGAATTCATGTTCCAATGAAGCAGACTTATAGTACAAGAAATATTAGACTGACATTCAATCGTTTTTAACACCAAGTAAAAGAATAAAAGTAGGCCAACCTGGGAAGGTGTTTAGAAAGTTCTTCGTGTTGTATTGCTTTGGATCTGATGATACAAAGATATGGCAAACAGCAGCATAGGCACAGACTCCAGAAAATGGATAATAGTTTACTATGAATCATGTTGGAACTTTGAATTAAGTCCTAAGAGGATCTATTCATCCATCCATCTAAATTGCTATATAATGGACAACTATAAAGGTTCTTGAAGGGATATAAGAACATAAGTAATGGCCTGCTGGATCAGACTTCTGCCCATCTAGTCCAGCAGTCTGTTCTCAACAGTAGCCATCCAACTGTACAATGAAGCATACTTACTAGTCAGCCAGCAAATGGCCTTCAGAGGCAGTTATACTGCCATCAAAGCTGACAGCCCTCAATCACCATGACTTTCATAAATTGGTCCAACCCTTTTTTGAAGCCAGCGATGCTGGTAGCCAGCACCACATCTCATGGTAGCAACTTCTCAAATTGAATTACGTATTGTGTAGTAACATACTTAGCAAGTGTTGGTTTGAGGAGGAGCTGCAGTCTCCTTTCCAGACTCCAGTTGTTATACTCCCAAAATAAAAAATCCATATACTTTACAGCCATAAAATCCTTGAATGAGCATTCTTCCTGTCAGTCAACAGAGAATAAGAGCCAGAAACAAAATATAACACTTTGGATTGCAGATTGAGGCAACCTTATCTCTAGTTATTTGATTTGGTTATTTATGGAACCAGAGTTCAATAGTTGAATTTATGGGTTGAAGAATTCTGAATTTTGACCTAGAATGCCAATTTGAAAATTACACTACACAGATAAATGATCTAATTCATTTCTATAAGAGATGGGCAGTGAAAATTTCTTTTTAGAAACATAATTGTGTCTCCTTTGATATTTAGGTGCTTCTATATGACCCTCTTTTTGACTGGACCATGAATCCTTTGAAAGCTTTATATCTGCAGCAAAGGTCAGAAGATGAAGCTGATGTCAGCTCCAACTTCAGTAGTGCGGATCAGGGATGTAACAAAAAAACAAAGTAAGGACAAAGTTTATTATTATTTTGTATTTTTTATTTATGAATTAGTGTCTGCATGCCTCCTAAAACTCTTGTTTCCTTCTCAGTGGTGAAAACCAGTTGATCAATAAAGTGGCAGAGCGTGTTTTGATACGACTTCAGGAGAAACTTAAAGGAATGGAAGAAGGTACAGTGCTCAGCGTGGCCGGCCAGGTGAACTTCCTCATACAGCAAGCCATGGACCCCAAAAATCTTAGCCGCCTCTTCCCCGGGTGGAAACCATGGGTATAAGAATATACTATAAGGAAACAAGACATGATCTCCAGAAGCAGTTACAAACACTTTAATGGTTCCTGAGGAAAATAGAATTTAAAAACATTACATGGAAGATGTTGAATCAAAAAGTATTACTATATTGCACTTATTACAGTATGAAGAAAGCAATATCAGTGTTGTACTGTAAGCCCTGTCCCTTTATATATACATATTTAAAATGAAAGCAATAAGATCCTGTTGATGTCTCCGAAGGATTTGTCTTTTGCTTGCATTGGTATAACTAGGAACATTGCTTCCTGGACTTAACCCCCAGACACGCATTTCAGGAAATTAACAATATTACAATTTGCTTTAACAAAAGGAAAATATTTTTCGGTAAGTCTCACTCCTTGTTTGGTTAAGAATGTTACTGCAGCATAGTAGTTCTTATTTCTGCTGTGTTTAAAATGATCAAACTGACATCAAGCCTGTTAGTGCAATATGGTCACCTTGCCTTTCTCCTAGACCGGGGATCGGCAACCCGCGGCTCTTGAGCCGCATGTGACTCTTTGGGCCCTCTTCTGCGGCTCCCTGTCACCCTGTCATGGCAGAGGATGAAAGAGCTGTTGCCTTGTTTCGGCAGTAGCGTGGCCGGAGCCTTAGTGCGGGAGCGAATTGCCCCTGCACTTGCCTTTGCGCAGCAACAGCATTCCACCTTTGTTGCGGTACATTTGCTGTTGCCTCCAGCAAAGAGGGCTGGGAGAGAATGGTGGGGGTAGATCTTGCGGGGTGGGAGCTGTCCCCCAAGCCTGGCCTTCCTCCCTTATTGGCGGGGCCAAGAGAAAGATGAGGGCGGTGTGGGGAAGTGCTCCCCTCCCCCGCTGAGTGCTGAACACAAGAACCCAGTGGGAGTGGGAGATGGCCTGGCAGAAGTGCCCCCATTGGCGAGTTGGACAACGAAGAGGCGTGGCCCGGCTCTCACAGCGGGATGCTGTTCGGGACCTCCAGACGCGAGCTGCCGCCTTTGAAATGCACTGCTTTCTGTTGCCTGTGCCTTCCCAGATTTCGGCTCTTTCGTCCCAGCAAGAGCTATGTTTCTGTTCACTTTCTTTTCCTGTGTCTTCCTTGGGCAGCAATGGCTGGGGCCGTGGGGGGGGGCAGTAGAGGTGTCAGGGCTCCTCTGCCCCCCTTAGCAAGCCGGGCCTGGAGAGTTGCGGGCAAGTGTTGGAAGGTCAGAAGACACACTCCGATATTGCCCCAAGACGCGTTTCTAGCTCGCACTTCTCTGTCCCGAAGTAGGATTGAGTGGGGGGAAGGGTAGGAGGGAAGGAGAAGCCCGGTTGGCTTTCCTTTGGCATGAGGTGGGGGGGAAGACCCAATACCTCCTCCATGGCCTGCCTGCTGCTCTCAGTGAAAAAAGATGAGAGGGAGGGAGAGAGAGCGGGAGACAGAAAAAGAGAAAGAGATGAGAGAGAGAAAGAAAGAGAAATGAGAGGGAGGGAGGGAGAGAGATGGGAGAGAGAGAGAGACAGAAAAGGAGATACCTATTTTCCATAGGAAAAAAAACATGGGGAGCCACAAAACTGGGTAGGCGTGGCTGGGGTGGTGGTCATGTGACTGGGTGGGAGTGAGTGACGTTGAATTGGCCACACCCACCCGGGTTTTGTGGCTCCCAGTGTTTTGTTTTCTGTGGGAAACGGGCCCAAGTGGCTCTTTGAGTGTTTAAGGTTGCAGACCCCTGGACTAGCCTAACATTGTGGGTTGAGAGAGACTAACTACCCAAAGTCACCCAGGTGTCTTTCATGTCTAATGTGGGACTAGAATTCAGTCTCCTGGTTTTTAGCCTGGTGCCTTATTTGCTAGACCTAATTGGTTCTTGTAATATGAACAGGCTATACCATGACAAACCTGATCACCTAACAAGTGTTGACAGATAAGAGTTGTTTATACCAGAACAATGCCATGTATCAAAAAAGTTTTAATCATTAAAATGAAAACTTTTTAATGTCTCAATGAGCTAAAAGTAAGCCCAGATTCTTTTAAGCTGAAATCACAACAAGTTTTTTATTTGATTAATGTTGTTTTATACTGTTTTTTTTTCCTTTGAAGGAAGCCTGTTTATGGTGCTTCCACATTTTATGGCAGATACATACAATGCCTGGGACATGTGGGTACATTTGAAGTGTTGCGTGTAACCAGGGGTGGGATTCAAAAACTTCAGCAATGGGTTCGCTGCCCAGTTGCTGGGTGGGCGTGGCCATGGTGTGCGTGGCCTAGTTGGCCTCCTGCACCATGGGGGGGCGTTTTTGCCTTCCCCGGGGTCCAGAGGATTTCCTCAAGTCTCCAGGAGGAGAAAAACAACCTTCCCCATCTCCAGAGGCTCTCTGGAGGCTGGAAATGGGCCTGTTTCCAGCCTTCCCGAACTTCCACAAGACCCATTTTTCTCTCTCCCCAAGCCTCCGTGTGCGCTCCGCACTTACCTGCATCCACAACGGGCCACGTGGAGACTACTGGGAGGAGTGGGGTGGGTCGGGCCAGCCAGGAGTGAGATTTGGGGGTTTGGTGAACCCTACAGAAACTTCACTAAGTGTCCACCCGAACCCCCGTGAGCCCCCAGCAGCCCATCCCTGGGTGTAATTGTCCTAAAATGGAAGCTATCAGGAAAGTACAAGTTACAAGGCATTCATTCACCAAAAGTCAAATATTGGAATTGCCCACCACAATTTCCTCTATTACATTCCTGTATACTCTACTTTAAGAATGACTAAGGAGTCCTGACACATATTTATAAATATGTTAGAAATTGGCCCACTTATTTCCAAAATGGCAACTGCCCATTCTTTAAATATTTTTTCTAATATAATATAAACAACACAATCCATTTTGGAAGAAAGATTGAATACCACTTTAAGAAGCATAGCTTTATAGGTCAATGTAAATAGTGCCCCTTCTAGAAATGATCCCACTCAGGATCAAAAGGTGTCAAGAGATATTGCATTGCCTATTTTGGCAAGGACTTACTGGCTTTGTCTGTGGGAAGGAATTCTTTTCCTTACACTATTCTTTTTAAAAAGCTGTTTGGCAGCATAAGGCAACCCAACTTTATTTTGCATATCAAAATATCAGGCATCTAGAAGAAATGGGCAAAATCAACGTGGCACAATATAGATATGCACCATTGTAGTTTATCACTAGTATATTCATCCCAGGATTCTCTTTAAAGAAATCAAGATTAATTTCTGAAATTCAGGAATTTGGAAAAGAACTGGGATTACTTCTTAGACAAAACCGCTAGAGCTATCCATTAGAACATATTCTCATCAATGACTCAGCTCAAACCATAGAAATCTTGATTCTCCCTATAACAATTCAGCAGTTCATCAGTGTAGAGGAAAACATTATTCATGCTTCCCCAAATTTAGGGGTTTTTAATAAATTAAAATATTTCATAGTTGTTACATTTCATGTCCAACACCATTTATTTGCCTTGAACCATAGCAAGAAGCCCAGTTAAAACTCATTTCAATATTGGTTCCAAATTTCCATCAGATTGCTATAAAACAGAATCTCATTTAAAGCAATCTCGTTTGAAATCCGATGAGTGCATCCATATATCTCTCATCTTTAGATTGCCTTTTTTTTTCCTCATAACGTTGTCACAGGCCTCCCTTTTTTTAAAAAAAAAAAAGTAATCCATTTTCAAGCAAACATAGATAAAATAAAAATGAATAACCACAGACCTTCCTAACACTTGTTTTAGTGGATGGGCTGTGCCAACCCAGCTGCCTATATATAGGGCATCCAACAAAGTTCTGAAAGGGAAAAGAATAATCCCCCTGCGTACCCCATGCCCCTTTCCATGCACAATCTGCTTGCCTAGCACTAACCGTGTGCTGCTTTGTAGCTGGCTCACATAGGCTGCTATCAGCACATGCTCATCACTGAGCCCATCGGAGGGGGCGAGGCTTTGCTGCAACCTGGGGATATTGAAAGCAAAGGAAGCAAAACTCAACAAAAATGAAGATGAGGCAATGAAATAATGTAAATTATTTGAGGAATATAACATGATTAAAAGTAATAGTTAATATATGTAAACGTTAGAAGGTGGCAGTGGAGACAGACTTAAATAGGCAGGAGTCTCCTGTTAAAAGCAAGGGATCAACAAGACATGAAGAATGAGGTAGCTTGTCATTACATTCCTTTTCTCTCTACTTCAGAAATTGCACTATTAATTTGGAGCCTGCAATTCTGACAGGCAACTAGTAGCATCATTTCTAGAAAACAAAATACAACAGGGTTCTAATTCATGGAAGAGCAAGGATGTTTATTACTTGGTAAACCCCAACTGTAACCACTCTCCTGTGCTTTGTTTGTATGCATTAGCACAGGGGTGTCAAACTCGCGTCGTCACGTGACGTATCGCAACTTTTCCCCCCTTCGCTAAACTGGGTGTGGGTGTGGCCAGTGCGTGAGGACTGGGAGTTTGACACTCCTGCATTAGCAGATGCATTGTTCTAACAAACATACAATTAAATGATACCCAGTCAAAACAGTCTTCTTTTGACAATTCTGCATATTCAAATCCATATTTTGGTGTATTCAGAGGACTATGTCATTAGGCTGGGGCCAATTGGAAAAAAGGTCCCATTTCAACTGTAAGATAGAAAATAAACTCTATTCACTACCTCTCTCTGACCTCCAAAATAGGACATAAAATAACCGGAAAGTGGAAGAGGCAGGATGTCCATTAATGTAAGTAGGGCCTAGTTAGACAAAGGATGCCTTTGACAGAAGGGCTTGCTTCCCATATATTTCCTTTCATACAATATAAAAGAAGGCTTAACATAAGGGGGGTGGGAAAGAGGAACAGAGATAGTTCATTTGTGGTCTCAGAAAGAGCAGAGGAAAACAGTTCAGTTGAGTCCTTGGAAAACTGATTAAACATGGGGTAAACACTTTTTTGGATATCCCAAAACCAAAGCACAAAAGCAAACACACACACAAACACAGAGGGAAAAGAAACAAGAAATGCAAGCTGGAGGAAATTATTTTGGACATTTTACATTTCATTAGTTTGTAAATGTAAGATGATTAATGCATATTATGGATATTCTACTTTGCTGTGTCATCCTTTCAAGGGTTGATGTATATCAGGGGTGTCAAACTCGCGGCCCGAGGGCCGGATGCATCTTGCGCTGGCCACCCCCATCCCCCGTTTTAGCAAAGGGAAAAAAAGTCACAATACGTTATGTGATGATAACTTGATGATGTAAGTTTGACACCCCTGATGTATATGAATGTAGTGTCATCTTGGATATTCAAGCTAAAAATCTTAAAAACTGCATAAAGTTATTTTTTTTCTTAGGGACATTTTGAACTTAAGAAATCTAATACTTCCTATTACCAAAAACAACAACAACTAGAAGTCTGCTTTACTTTCTCTAAGACTTATGAATTATATTTATATAGGTATTTGTTTTTGAGCTGATTTCATCTTACTGTGCCTAGGAACTGGCTTGCTCAGAGCTGAATAAATTGTCCTGAAGGAGTCAGAACTCATTTTATGCACCAAGATTAGGCAGTTTCTACAGAAATAATGTTAAGTGGTTAATTGCGGACACTTAATAATGTTACTGAACAATTCAAGTTGCCCTATTTCATTAATTTGAAAAGGGCTGATTGGGTTCATGACATTTTGCTGGATTACTTTATAGTGCTCCATACTGTTCTTCAATAAATCTTTTTCTTAATTGATTTCTTCTTGTCCAGATTGTGAAAAAGTATTCATTGTCACAAATTCATTATTTGGTAAGAAAAGTGCTGCTAGCGACAGCAGAAGGGATTTACATTGCCTGCAGTATACAGAGGCAATTAACTGGAACTGGAACATTCAGAGCAACTTCCATATTCAGGAAAGCTTATGAAACACTGGATTTTTCTCTTAAACAAGTAGACAGGTTCTGCAGCAGCTGGCTATTATCTATTAATCTTCTAGTTTTACAGCTCTTCTCCTAATAATCTGTGATGTAATGTAATTGGCTGAAGAAAATATTAATTGCTGTGCAATCACTATCACAAGGCAGCATGGGCTGTGCTAATGAAAATCAGATATTTTTCCAATTTGGAGCAACTGACCTTTTGGAATAATATTTATGGCCTAAGAATATTTACAATGCTCCCCTTTGACCCCACATCTTGCTTTAATGTCATTACACTTTCCAGCTGGCTTGCTTGTGCAGTTTTATGAGCTCGCCATAAAGTTGAGCTTAGTGGCAATGAAAGCCACTCTATGCAATAAACTAAGAGGCCCTCCACAAGATCCAGATAGCATTGTGTTGGAAGGCAAGCATTGTGTTGCAAGGCAAAGCTTCCCTCATGCAAAAGAGGCAGACACCCTGAATGAATGCCTAGCAATACTTTCAAAGTAATATGACTCTTTGTCTCTTTGGAGGTGAAGATTCTCCTCTTCAGTGAAAATAGTTACCCTCACTTAAGGTGGAAAGCTCAGGCAAGAGTCCTTCTGCATAGAAACCCAACTCTCTTCAAGGAGTTTTCCATTGGGTAAAATCTGAGAAATTTTACTGGTAAAGGGTGATTTCACTATTTGCTAACATAATTTTAGTACTACTGTTTTTAATTCTTAAAACATTTTAATGCTATTGTTATCTGCTCTAACAGACACTAGGCTGGAGAGCAGAACATAAATGTTTATAAAACTATTGGAAGTGTGTATGTTAGCATGATTTACACAGATAAACTTGTGCACATATGAGCCATTTCATGTCAACGCCTCAAACTGGAACATTATTTGCCTCACCTTTTAAACAGAAGTCCCACATCTTTGAATTAAAGATTATAGTCCATAATAATACAAATAGGCCAGTCATCTTGAGGGTAAAAGAAATCTGTAGCCCTGATCTACTGAAGTTGCCATTTATATTAGTGTTTCACTTTCTGCATTTCTCCTGAAAGTGTTTTTAAATGTGAGATGCACTGCGGACATTGCTAAAGTAATTTTAAAAAAGTTAGATATTTAATCATATTCACATTCTAATTTTCCTTCAAGGAGTTCAAAGATGTTCTTAAGTTCAGTTATTTTCATACCAATCCTGTGAGGTAGATTAAGCTGACAATGTATATCATTTGGACAAGAAACACAAAAGAAAGTTTTGTGGCTGCTTTTTAAAAATTGACAATTTATTCTGATAGAACATTTCACAGATGACAATAGGTTTTAGAGACACAAATCGCATTTTCAGAAGACAGATTAACCTTGCAGATTATTTGCAAAACAAGAATTAATTTAAATATTCCACCTTTCTATTCAGAAACTTTTAATTTTCCGCTGAAAAATATGCAATAAGTATAAAGCTAAGATTACAGTGGGGGAGAATGAGAATATAGGCAAAATATCCCCAGAGTAGATACACAGTGTACCTTTCTTGTCCACTGAAAATTAAATTCTGGTTCAGTGAACAACTGGACAGATAAAAGCATTTAATATTCAATTAAACTGGTTCAGACAGGCCTCTCTAAGAAAGGTATTCCTTAACTATTTCTAACAAGGACAAAGCTCCATTGTCTTTGTTCACATCAGTGTTGAAAGCAATAAAAAAAGCCTTGATAGTGGAACTTAAAAGACTAGCAATTTTATATGGAAGCATACTGTTTTTGGATACTCTTATCTAAATGGTTAACAACTGAGTGATTCTGTGATGTCTCTCTAATCTAGGTCTCTCGTATCTAATTCCAATTTGCTTGACACAAAATCATATGACAATACCATATGGAGTTTAAATAGTTTCAGCATTTAAGTATAAGTAGGAAAGTTTGAAAAAAATATGGATCCACAGGAAGTTTTCAGCTAAAGGAAATGTTAAAAGAGACATGCATATAAAATGAAAGATGGGTGTAATCCCAAAGGAGATGTACTAATAAGAGGCTGATATCTATAGAAAGTAAGTTACAAAGATTAAAGCAAAAAAGGAAGTGAGTCTTGTAAAGAAAATTAGAAGTAACAGGGGGGGAAACTGTTTTGACTATGTCAATAATAATTTTTAAAAAACCAAGAGGTGAGCTTGTTGTCAGGAGATATTGACAGGAACAAGTGATGGAAAAAGAACTGAACTCTTCAAAGTAGAACTGTGTCCAAATGGACTTCAGCAGAACAATTGACAAAAGAAGGAAAATAAATACAAGTAAAAGTTGATACTTACAACTAGAGTTCTCCAGAGGAGAGCAACTAAGATGTAAGGAGGCTGGAAGGAAAAACCTATGAGGTATGATTGGCATTGTTGGGTATGTTTAGCCTGGAAAAGATTTTGGGGAGACATGACAGTTATCTTCACATATATGAATGAAGAAGGTAAGAAAAAAAATATTCAGTCATTCCAGAAAATAGGGAAAGAAATAACAGACTCAAATTAGAATGAAATAGATTTTGGTTGAACATCAGGAAAAAAATTCCTAGCAATAAGATCCAATCAGGAACAGTCTGCCTGTGGTTGGTGGACTTTATTTTGTTGGAGATATACAAGTAGAGGCTGCATAGCTATCTTCTAGGGAATGCTATGGAAATGATGATCTCCAGGTATCTGTTCAACAATGATTCCATAAGTTCCATAATGTAAATTCCTTCTGACAAAGGGGTTTGAACTGCTCTTGGACTGGTCACAGATGGCATCTTCCATCAGTGAAATTTCTTTTGAAGATGGGCAAAGTCAACATTTTCCACATCACTTTAGCTAACACTCTTTGTGAAAAATTAATAAAATAAAAAATGAAATAAATAATGCCACCTACAGCTTGCACAACTGTCAGCTACTTTATCTGCATAACTGTAGCTTTCAGTTTTTTTTAACAAATAGTCAGTTAAGAAATAAGAATGGCTACTGCAATTATCTGAGATAAATAACCAAGTTCAGTTTTGAGAGTTTAATCTACTACTTCCATTCATTTCTTAGGCTTCTAGGGTCTATAAAAATCTTGAGCCATTTTGAACTACAAAGCACTTCCCTAAGTATATAATAGCAATTCAGGTTATAGCTACATGGAAGGGCATGCTTGTGGCAACACTTTAGTTCACAGGATAATAATGTGGTTTCTGTTAGCAATTCAAATATTCTCAATATACTTTAAAAAAAAAATATTTTTTTTTTTAAATCAAGAGTTAACAGGTAATTTGATGGTTTTGATAGTCCCGAAATGGAATCAGACACCTAAACTATAAAACTGATTTTAGATTTCCTGTAGAAGTCCAGTAAATAACTATTGGAACAAGAAGCTGGAATATAAAACTTTTGTTACAATCCAGTACAGAATTTACATGGGGGAGAAGGGGGAGGGGGGACTAAAATGTTTAGTTCATTGGATATATTTCTCTGATGCACCTTGGCATTAAAGTTCCTAAAAAGTTTTCTGCAGAACAAATCTATTTTTTTGCATATTTTGAATCAAATGGTGCATTATGTATTTTAAATCTCTGTAACTCCATTGTCTTTCTCAGTGTGAAATACAGATCTAAGTCTATACAGCACACTGTAGAATGAATTCCTTGTGCAGTATATCATATGAAAGGTGGATATATTGTGCACTGTCCTGTTTCTTTTTTTCACAAATCATACCATTACTATCAAATGGTCCCTACTTCCTCATGCAGTAACAAATCTAGAGGCAGCAATCTAAAGTTTTGGTTCCTTTGGAGGAGAGCTTGCTTAAGACTGTAATTTCGGCTTTATTTACACTGACTCAAGCAGGTCATATTGCAAGCAAATAAATTCCTGCATTAGTCAGCAAAATCACTGAAACTACACTTGATTCCTACAAAAATTGAAGGTCCTCCAAATCTCCTATTCCAGCTAGAATTATCAGTAGAATCTTTTTTGCCTCTGAATTTAAAAAAAAGATTGCTTTTCTTTTCTTCTTACTAGTAGAAGGGCTGGAAAGAGATTCTCAATCATTAAGAAACATTTGTCATTCTAAATGACAAACATTTTCATAAGTCAGCTAAACTCACAATATCTTCAAATCACACAGGATTTAGCTGCATTCTTGATTCACAACCAAGTCCAGGCATATTAGGCTAAGAGAAGAGAGAAAATACGATAAATTCAAGAAGATTCATATTAGAAATCATGGGAGGCTTTGATTGATTCAGCTACTGGAAGCACTGCTAAAGCTTCAAGTTATCAACTGTATTTCAGCTTTAACACAGTAGAGAGATTTGAAAGCTATTAGAGGGAAAAGTAAGAGGAAAAATACATACTTATATGCAGGAATATTTGCAGCTGACTTTTCTATTTATGCAGGATTTTTTAAACCTCAAATTTTTATTATTACACTTACAAATCTCTAACAAATTAACTATTCAGGCTCTCAAGCCTTAACACTTTCCTGCCGTTGGCTCTGTATATTAACATGTACTATACAGTAACATAATTGGTTTGTATTTTGCTTAGTATGGCCACATTACATTATGGTATAGCACTATGTACAAGATAGTTCACTATGGCTTACTTTAAAAAAAATGAAAAAACCCTCTGGTTCAGAATTGTGTGTAAAAAGAGACACTGTTTTGATTAGCATGGAAATTTACATTGTGAATTCATGCTAACCATATGATTCCTCAATGAAAGCACTTATCAAATTCTTCCTAGCTAGATGTCTGAAACAAAGCTCATCACAAGCTTTCAGCCTAAGGCAAGCAAGCCCAACTCTCCAGTAGTGCTAAATATGCTTACACCATAGCAGCTTTTTAGTAAAGTTCTTTCAAGTCAGATTTGACCCTGGCAAACAGTCTTCTTGGCAACAGTTCAGAAATACTTTGCCATTGCATTTATTACTGATTTTTTTCAGCTTCCTAGTCTAGTAGAAAACCTAGGATTTCTTGATATTCTTTTGTTCAAACACCAATCTGGTTGGTCTCTTAGCAGCTCTCTTAGTTTTGGTTTTAGTACAATTTTAATGTAATTTTAATGTTTTAATATGTTAATTATGTTTTACTTTTATAACTTGTAAGCTGCCCAGAGTCACTTTGTAGGAGAGATGGGTAGCATAATAATAATAATAAATAAATCTGGTCCAACCCTGGTTAACCTTTTCAAGACCAGCCTAGGTTGACTAATTGCTCCAGTCTTCTGTGATGTGCTTAGATCAAATCATGTATCTTCAGTAAATGCAGTTTTTTCCACAATGGACTGTCTACGTATAACAGCACCCAAGCGCTGAGTATCATAATCAATACTGAGATACAATTCTGAAATGTTCAGTACTGTGTGTGCCAAACAAACCCAGACGCAATCTTCAGAAGCCCATCAGGGAACATTGTGTATATGACTTCTGGGTAAGAAACCAGTGATCTCTTTCAAAAGCCTACATGGACTGGGTCCTGGCTACCTTTGAAATAGCTTACGCCAAACAAGATCTGCTTGCCCAAGGCATGCCTGTGAAGTTGCTGATAGTTACACTCTTTGGGAGATGTAAGGAAAGATGCATTCAACTCCTGTTGAATGCCCTTCCAGCAGATAGAAAAACCATGTTCTCTCACATTCAGGAAGCTTTAAAAACCATGGCTTTTGAAGACTAAACCGAGGATGATCAGAGACACTAGAGTCTGATGACTTTTTGATTTTGATTATATATGGCACTATTGTGTTATGATTAGAGAATTATGTTTGCTAGACATTTTGATATTTTTTATCACTGTATTGTTTGTGTGTTCTTGCCTGTAGGCCACAGAAATGACTGAAGTGACCTGAAAATTCACCAAAATCCTGTTCTGACATCCTTGAGAACAGATGAAGCTACACAGCATTTCTCTCAGCCCCTTTACTTTCCTCCTGAAATTTTGCCCATTTATTTTATCCTAAAAATCAATAAATAAAATCTAACTACCCTAAACCAGCTGGACTTTCTAATAAACAGGGCATACTGTATATCAGAATAAAATGAACTAGGAATACTAAGATAAGAAATTATAAAGTTGTAAAGAGTGATGGTGCTAATACTGTTAATCTCCCAAGGACTTCTGAAAGGAGATTCCTTGGGAGATTAATGTGTTTTTCATGTGCATCTAGAAAGCCATGTGCATCTAGAAAGCCATGAGAATAGGAGCCATCCATACTTCAATGAGCAAGCTCTTTCAGAGGTGGGGAGCTGCTTCAGGAAACACCCACCATTAGCCCCCTTTATCCTGGTTGGTGTAGCTTCTTAGCAGGTACTCAAGCAGGACAGAATTGAAAATGGCAGTGTTTATCCCTTCAACCCCTAGGAAGTGGCAGAAATTAATGCAGCTCATGCTATCTAACTCTAATATACATGGATTGCTATAATCCTTTATGTCTAATTACAGTAGCCACTCTACCCAGGCAAGTTAAGAAACAAGTGATATTTACCCTTTACAGTAAAACTTTTAAAATTAAATTTATATAAGAGAAAATAAAAAAAATAAATACATTATTTACACAAACAGGAAAATAAGAAACTCTTCATAGTAATTATTAAATATAAATAAAAAGTTGCTCAGAGTTGCCCTGGGGTAATATGGGCGGCCGATAAATTTTAACAGTAAATAATAAATGGAATTTAAAAAGAAGGTACAACTGAACTTTGCTCACAAGGAGGAGGAAAGGTCTCTAATACACAATAGATGTATTACACAATAGATTGTGTCAGAGACAGAAATTGTCAAAAATGTTTTTCACCTCTTCAGTTGGAAGCCCTTTCAGTCAACAGCAGGTGAACATTCACTTATGGTGATTTTCTAAAATCCAATACATAAAAATTTCATTTTCCAATTATGAGAGCATGCAGAGCTGGTAAGTAGGTAACATCTTTTCAGCATAGATGAGAAAAAGTCCACCACCACCCCCAACACACCCACACTGTTGCTGAAGAAGTGTCCATGGTCTGTTGTGTCTTCAGTCTTTTTGTAAATTGATCATGTTTTAGGTTCAATTTGAGAATTCTAATGTAATATTAATAAAAGCCTTGCAAATAGAGTCAGGGAGGAGTAAAGACAACTCTCTGCTTGCAGGAAGCTCCACTTTTTCTTCCACCAAAGCCTCATTGATTCATGTTAAAAAAAATCTTACTTACGCAGATTTGGGGGAGAGGGGAACCATAAAAGTGTCAAAACAAAGCTTTATTCCAGAGTCAGCATTTCCACATGTAGTAGTAAACTCAAAGGAAGAGACTAAGTGTTTCAAAACTGGCTTTAACAAAAACCTCAAATACATTTTTGTTCTCCAGGGGCAAATACCTGAGTGCAGCAATTCCCCAAAGTGCAGATACCTCAAAGAGAAGACCTACAGCACCCACCCATTCAGGGGTGGAATGCTACCGGTTCGGACCGGTTTGGACAAACCGGTATCTCCGGGTTGAACCAGTTGGCAAACTGGTAGCTCCGACGATCAGCTGGGCCTGCCCACCCGTCCCTGCACTATCCTGTTCTTTATTCCCTGCATTCTAGCTAATTTAAACCACATTTCCCTGAACATACATTGATTAGATCTAGACATAATGCTCAACACACAGCTTGTCCAATGAAGAACAATGACACAC
>JANHFL010001885.1:91467-112310 GCA_032468155.1 Oxyrhabdium leporinum
GACTGGGAATGTTACCTCCCCCCCCCCCCCCATGGCTCTTTATTTAATCGCAATCCCCAATAAGGAAAAAAAAACACACAATAGATGCCATGGTTTTAGAGAACATAAAGGGATGAGGAAGAGAATCAAGGTAGAAGAGAACTGAGAAGAGAGAGAAGCGTAACCAGGACAGAGAAGTGTACCACTCCCTCCACCCACCCACCCCCCTTCAGAGCAATCCGATGATTAATTTAATGTCATAGTAAACAAAGTGGAATGAAGCCACGTTGCTAAACGAAGCCAAGTAGGACAAGCTGGAGTTCTAGTTAAAATTTCCCTGCAACCTACAGGGTGTAGTAAGTTTTCTTCTGAAAGTGCATTTTCTCCCGCCCACCTCGCCGTGTGGAAAGGGGTCTTGCTTACCACGTCAACGGCTTTCCTTGCCAGTAACAGTCTGTCTTGCCGCTCGCATGGTTGCTTGTCCTTTCCTACTGGCACTTCGCCTTTCAAGCGAACCCTTCAGGGCTCTCTCGGTCGTTTGCAAGTCACGCTTCAGGGACCCTTCGCAACCCCCTTTTTTTTTGCCAGCCTCTTTTCGTCCACCGGCAGCCAATTGTGTATTCACGGAAGCTTCAATTTTATTGTGCTCCAGCAGCAAGTATAAACTGGCTCGCTGGTATGCTTGGGGTGCCTGAATGAATTTTCCCTCCCAGATTGCTTTGTCATTTATTTGCAATGTGCTCGCAGGCAGGGAAGAACAAGTTGAAAGGTCCAAGTGCCTGCAATATTGTTTTTTGGGTTGTTGGTTTTTTTTTGTGGGGGAAACTGATGGACAGATAGAAAAACCCAGATAGTTTTTTTTTACACCTGCTGATCTGTGGTTTCAGCCGAGAGGAAAAGTCCTCAAAACATTTTACAGCTGGCCCGTTTATTACTTAAGCTTTTCAGATAGAAAAATAAAAAGCTTAAAAGTCTTCTTTTCATCCCTAAGATTCCCTTCATGTAAGATCTGTTGAAAGGCAGCAGCCCTGGTACTTCTAGATCGGGGTGGGAGGTTGGGGGGGGTGTTGGAGGTGTGTGTGTCAAATTCAATTTCATTGAGGGCTGCATCAGGGTTGTGTTTGACCTGAGGGGGGGGAGGACGACAGACGGGGCAGGCATGGCCAGCTCAAATCACTCGTGTTGGGGTACCTGTGGTGGCCTGAGCGCTCCCGAGCTCCGTTTTTGGTTATGATGGCCTCCTGCAACCCTCTGCCAGCAAAACAGAGCTGGGATGGGCTGCCCGCAGCCCTTGCATGCTCTGTTTTTGGCTGTGACAGCCTCCTGCAACTCTCTGCCAGGGAAAACGGAGCTCCATTTTCCCTGGCAGAGGCACTGCGGGCCGGTCCTTCACTGTTTCCAGAGCAGCCCCATGGGCCAGATCTAAGTACCCCGCGGGTGGGATTCAGCCCCCAGGCCTTGAGTTTGACACCCCTGTTCTAGATGGAGGGACCCCAAAATACGGTTCAGTACAGATAGTCCTTGGCTTACAACCATTTGTTTAGTGACCGAAGTTTGGCACTGAAAAAAGTGACTTAGGATCATTTTTACACTTAAAACAGTTGCAGCATCCTCATGGTCACAGAATCAAAATTCAGACGCTTTGCAAGTGACTCATATTTATGACGGTTCCAGTGTCCCGGGGTCACATGATCATCTTTTATGACTTTCTGACCAGCAGTCAATGGGGAAGCCACATTCACTTAACAACCGTGTCAGTAACTTAACAACAGCAGTGATTCACTTACCAACTGTGGCAAGAAAAGTCATAATTAACAACAGTCTTGCTTAGCAACAGAAATTTTGGGTCAACCCTGGTCATAAGGACTATCTGTACTTGCTTAAGTCAGTAAAGTGCATTCATCTTACGATGACCTCAAGAAATATGTTTCTAGCTCCCCAATTGAAATTGAATTACTATACTGAGTTCCTGACTTCCAACAGGCAAAAGACCAGGGCAAAAGATGGAGTAAGAAATGATTATGGATTTCACCAAAGGCTTGAAGTGAAAAAAGATAGCCAATGGAAATGAGATTCTACTTTCCAGGCACAAGTCTGTGATTTGGCTTTCACTCTGACTGGAAGAAAGTAGAAGATAATGGGCAAAGGGCAAAATCTCTGGACAAGACAAGGTAAGATAACTTTATTGTCATTTTTTTACTGCGAGCACACCAGCCCACATTAAAAATGAAATTCTGTTTGCCTGCTCTCAAGAGAAAGTATATATCTACCCAAACACATACAGAACACACATATACACATGCGTATACATACAGAACTGGTCTTGGAGGAGACAATTTTGAGTTATATTGATATGGAGGATTTCTGTGTCAAGGCTTACTAGAAAGCTACTGAAATGTTCCTCTCAGAACAACAGAGTTGGAAGGCACCCTCGAGGTCTTCTAGTCCAATCCCCTGCTCAAGCAAGAAACCTTAAACCTTTTCAGAACAAACGGTTGTCCAATCTCTTCCTAAAAACGTGCGAAGTCCCACAAGTTTTGAAACTTGTTTTATACAGGTATCACAATGGCATGCCATCAACAATTCACTGAGACATTCATGAGAACAATTTCTCCTCCGATCACGGACTGTATGTTTGAAAGAATGCAGGCTACAGCAACCTCCATCACTTCTATTAAAAGCAAGCATGAGCTGCCTAGTTTCCTCCTTTCTGCCTAACTCATGTGTGTCAAACTCGCAGCCCGTGGGCCGGATGCCACTGGCCAAGCCCACGCCCGGTTTAGTGGAGGGGAAAAAAGTCACGCTACGTCACGTGACACCACCGTGACGACGCGAGTTTGGCCTAACTCGTTGCAGCTCCCCCCAATTTCCTCTTCCATTCATTTTGAATGAATGTAGCAGGAACTCTACCTTCCTCTGCGTCTAGTCTTCCTACTTTCTGGGAACATTTCCTCCATTATTAAAATGATGTGATGGGTCAAGTGAGGGCTATCGGGAATCCTGTTTCCAATGCCAGAAGCCAGGAAACAGGTGCCGGTTTGCTACTCCCCAAGTTAATAGGATAACACAAACTACAACTGCTGTTCCTGAGTCAATCAATACCTAGGAAGTTCTTCAGCAGATCAAAGAAACTAGAGAGTCTCAGGCTTCAAGGCCTGTGCCACCCATCAATTACTTTAATAGCAAACTGAGGTCAGGAGAGCCAAAATATGTACAACCCAAATGGCCATTATTGAAGAAACAATAACACCTCAGCGGAATGCTAAGGTTCAGGGAAGTACAAAGATTTTTTAAAAGATATTTATGGGATAATGATGCCTTTGCTCCCAATTAATCAGAAACCTACAAAGATTTACAATGACCACTCCAGTGCAACAGAATAGTGAATATTTATCTTGGAATATCCATTATTTTCTTGGAGAAAGAATATTTTCAGAATAAAAATGAGAATGGGAAGATTTCTCATGTTCATATCCTTCCAGCCGCATGAACTATCCTCATGTTTTTTTAAAGCAGAAAATAAGGCTGCTTGGATGACCAATATCATTACTAATGCAGGGCCCAGGAAACAGAGCTGATGTTCCTTACATCTGAGTAACCTTTGCCTAGGATTGCAGGTAATCATTGACTTACAACTATTTGTATAACCATTCAAAGTTATAACACCACTGAAAAAGTGACTTACAGCCACTTGTCACACTTACAACTGTCACAGCATCCGTTCTGTATGGATAAACAGTCATGTGATAAAATTTCGAGTGCTTGTTATAACAAATACATGCCAGTGGCCAATTGCAATGTCCTGGGATCATGAGATTTCCATTTGCAACCTTCCAAGGTAGCTTCTAACAAGCAAAGTAAATGGGGGAAGCTAAGTTTGCTTGACAACCATGTGATTCACTTAACATCTGCGGTAAAAACAAAGAAGCTCCTAAAATTGGGCATGATTTACTTAACAATTGCCATGCAGGTAGTCCTCAACTTACAACAGTTCATTTGGTGACTGTTCAAGGTTATAACGGCACTGAAAGAAAGTGACTTATGACCGTTTTTCAACGGTTACAACCTCTGTACCATCCCTATGATATGTGATCAAATTTCAGATACTTGGCAACTGATTCATACTTATGACCGTTGCCGTGTCCTGGTGCCATGTGATTATCTTTTGCAACTTTCTGACAAGCAATTTCAATGGGGAAGCCAGATTCACTTAACAACTGTGTTACTAACTTAGCAACTGCAGTGATTCACTTAACAACTGTGGCAAGAAAGTTCGTAAAATGGGGCAAAATTCACTTAACTAATTCTCACTTAACAACATAAATTTTGAGTTCGATTGTTGTCATAAGTTGAGGACTACCTGTACTTGACAACAGAACTTTGGGTCCCAAGTGTGGTTGTTGAGGACTACCTGTAGTAGGCAATCGTGGATCTCTCCTTTGACTTCTACCCTGGCTGTATCACATTACGGACCTGCATGTTAAATAATCAAAACTGGCCACCATCATCTCAAATTGATCTGAGACATGCAAATCAAGCATCTTCTACAAATTAGTATTTGAAAGACAACACTGAGCATTTATTTTCCCAAGCCCCTCCTGTAAGAATTATTTTCCCACTGGTTTTACCTAGAATTGCACAATTAGAAAAGCCATTTAGGGCGAGGTCAACATTCTACTCAACCCAACAAACTAAATTAAGGTTTTCCAGACAAATGCCTATTTAGTCTCTGCTAGAAATACAACCAGTGAAGCAGAACTCATCACCTCTCTCTGTAATTGCTTCCATTATCAAATTGATCTTCCTGTTAGGATGTTTGCTTAATGTTCAACATGAATTTCCCAACACCAGACAAACGATCAAGCAGAAAACAATGCTCAATCAAGGAACTACCAAGGAGAAAACCACACCCCCAACAACACCAGGAAGGGCTAAGTTTCTATGTATATAAACAGGGAGCAAACTCCACACTTACCAGCACTTATGAGGCTACAAGCAAATAACCAAGCTTAGACAGCACCAAGGATTACACATAAATTTGCTTCCTGCAAGATATGGTAATTTTCTTATTGCAGAAAAGTGCTGAGTCCTTTCTAAAAGGTTTACACCTTAGAGTGTACAGGAACATCACCCCTCCCCTGCTTATAAGGAATGCTCTTTAAGAAACAAAACAGCCCCTTGTTAGTTGTCTTGGCCAGTTAGAGGCAGAATAGTGAAAAAAAATCGTTTGACAGCCAAAGTGGTAAAAAAGGAAGTTAAGAATAGTTAAAAAAAAACCCTTGCTGTTTCAGTTGTGCTATTTCTTCTTTATATGAAAAGCAATCTAAAATATACAGTGCAGATTCTGCCTATTTCATCATGATATACACGTTTTGGGGAAAGTTTAAAACTTTGGAGATTGTTTACTATGCATGATTTTTCTGTTGTTTTCAAAACAGCCATTTTAAAAACCATATGAAACACGTATGAAGAGAAATATTTCTAATTTAGCTTTCCTCAATTTTATAGAGTGCGGACTTCAATGCCCAGAAATATCAGCACGGCCAAAGCCATTTATCTCATACAATTTTATATCCCTACAGAGCAGAATTAAAAAAAAAAGAACATTAAACACCGTTAGTAATATTGCACTGTTTGGTTCATGACCAATCAGGCAAAACAACATCAAGAGACCCTTTAAAATGGGATCCTTAATGATGTTTTCTTTCAGAATCTTTTGCAAACAATCCTTCATTTGTGCCTCAACGTTTTCACGGTGCTCTCTTCTGAACTCTCTTTTGTAAGTGTTTTAAAATTGTCCTGTTTATCAGTGAGGAAATATTTAATGACAGGGAATCCAAGAATATCTTAGCTACCCTTCTATTTCAGGGCATCATGTACTATTATGTACCTGCCTGTCTGTCACACGTTTGGTAGATTGAAATGCATAAAGCTTGCCTGCCACTTCCTCCAAAACAAAAATTAAAAAGCACCAAAACAAAGCAAAGCAAAGCAAAACCCAACCCAACCCAACCCAGCACATGTTTTCTTTGCTCCGAAAGAGATTTGATAATGCAGAAGTTGGCAAGTGAAATGCGGTCACGGTGAATAAAATAAGATGGTTTGGGGCTGGTTCAAGAATTACAACCAGTAGGTACAAAGCACAGGATTAGAAGCAGTGTTGTCTTTTACGACTGCATTCTGTGCAGCTTCAATCAGAAGAATGAAAGTGGTTTAGAAAAGCTATGTAAACAATATCAACAAAATAAATAAAAGTCCCACTAATAAGCAGTCCAAAAACACTAACAACAATAATAACAATAATAACCACTAACTCATAGTCCAGATCCATTTTCTTTTGACCCATTAATCCTCAAGCCCGTGTTAACACATTGACAATGGGACGCAGCTCTTATTTCCCAGGATAAGTGATTCCACAGGAGGAATCTATAAGAGGAAATATCATCAAATAACAACAACATTGAATAACTCCGTAGGGTCAGTTCTACCTTATCTTGACAGCTGTGTTCAGCTTTTTTGCTTTGTGGGTATTGTCCTGCTGACTTCTTGGGTAAAACTAGACCTAGAGAACTTAGTGGCCAAGATTGCCTGTGTGTGTGTGTTGGGGGGTAGGGGGGTGTTTCTGGTCCCAAATCTGGGAACAGTTTACATTTTGTTTGTATGCCAATCTCTCCAATTCTTATTCACAAACCCAGCCAAGTTATTTGCTTTAGCAGGAAAATACTGCCATTATTTTCCATCAGCTCCACAGAAATGCAGCTTTTATGCTAGCTTCTGGAATTTTCCATCTACACATTGTCTTGGCCACTGCACTTGCATTCTCAGGAATTTCTCTATAGCTTTGAACTTGGACACTTGACAGAATCCCTGCTCCATTGTGTGCTCAATAAGAATTAATGTTAAATGCCCTCTTGACGGTGCCAGCAAATTTTACCTAGTGCCTCAAGAGAATATTTATGATGTAACCAAGCATCATATGGAATTCCTTCCCACATCAAATGGTTCAAGTTTAAGCACTTAGATTATAAGATTATCTGCCCACCCAGGCTTTGAGTAATGGCTGCCTATTTCCATCTGGATTCCAAAATTTTTCTTGTGTTAGATGAGAGGAGGATGAATCCCACTTTAATTTTATTTATCTTCATGACTGATTCCAGTACCGATTGCAGAATTTCACCTGCTTTTAAAGAGCTTCAAAGTCATAAGAAGCAAAAAGCCCCCTTCAAGGCTCTGTCATCTTCAAAATAGATTCCACAGTATGGTAGACAAAATTATTCTTTCAGGAGATGTAAATAAAGCATGTTGTAATCAGCACAGTGATAGCATTGTTTATTTCTGCATCACGCGACACTCTATGGGAATGGTTTTAAATGCAGGGAAGGATTACATCATATGAGGCCTGAGAAAGTACCTGTAATCAGTAAGTAACACCATCCCACACAATGCAGGGGAAGCCCAATTTGCTGTAGCATAGTGTTTCTCAAACTTGGCAACTTTAAGATGTGTGAACTCCAACTCGCAGAATTACCCAGGTAGTAAGCCAGAATTCCCTAGCCAAGTTTACACACCATAAAGTTGCCAAATTTGAGAAATACTGCTCTAGCAAACACTCTGCATTTAAATGTTGTTGTTGTTGTTGTTTAGTCGCTAAGTCTGTCCGATTCTTGATAACCCCATAAAGGCTTCCCTGTCCTCCCCTGTCTCCAGGCATTTGCCTAAATTCATGGTCATTGCGTCAATGAAACTATCTAACCATCTCATTCTCTTCGGGGCCCTTCTCCCTTTGCCTTCCATCTTTCCCAGCATCAGGGTCTTTCCCAAGGAGTCCTCTCTTTCCATTTGCTGGCCAAAGTATTTCAGCTTCAGCTTCAGTATCTGTCCTTCCAAAGAACAATCAAGGTTGATTTGCTTTAGGATTGACTGATTTGATCTCCTTGCAGTCCAAGGGACTCTCAAGAGTTTTGCCCAACACTAACATAACAATTCAAAAGCCTCTATTCTTCAGCATTCAGCCTTCCTTGTGCTCCAGCTCTTACACCCATACATTACTACTAAGAATAAAGCAAAAGGAATATAAATGCTTTGGTAGGTGGGGCAACAATGATTTTTTTTGCTGACGGTGGGGAGATCAAGGGTAGGGATGCTATTTTGCTTTATTGTTGGGAGGGATTTTGAAATTTTTTAAACTTTGTTACACCTATTGTAGTACATAGGTTACATTTGTTTCACGCATCGGTTCCTCAACATTGCAAGAAATTATAACTTTCAGTTGTCAGCAGTTCTGGTTAGGTGGGCTGCAGAGAACACAAGGGGTTCAGAAAAATACAAGTTATTTATCTCTAAACTGAAGGGTTATGGGAAAAATAAAGCAAAACTCATACCCTGAGAAAATTTGAAATGTTCATCAGAAGTATATGTAATTAGGTGTTTTTTTTTAAAAACTACTTTGGATATAATTGGAGCTTTGCTGGAACAGTCAAAATCCCCATTTGCTTCAGCATTTTGTTTCATTTACAGTGTCACTTGAAAGCACACAAAAGCAAAGTTTGAGAGCAATAGCGCCACCCTGTGGCTTGGACCCAATTCAGACACACAGCCTCCAAACCAGTGTTTCTCAATCTCAGCCTTGTTAAAATGGGTAGCCTTCAATTTCCAGAATTCCCCCAGCCAGAACCAACTTTGGTAACAACCTTTAATAACTCTTAAAGAAAAAAAATGGGAGTGAAAACAACCCCTCTCTTTATGACCTTTGCATATTACTTAGATAAATTCTTTTTGTTGCTGTAAACTATCTTCTGAAGATCTGCTACAGAAATATTCCATTGCAACACAAATATTTGAAATAAAACTGTAACACAAAATACCTTGACTGCTGTGAGTGCTGAGATTTCACCAAGTTGTTTTGACTAGTCCCGTTCCCCCACCCCCCAGTTGTTTCTTTTCTCTAAAAAGGGGGCATCTACTTCTGCATTATTCAGATTTTTTCAAACCATTAATTGGCCAAATGTCAAAACATTTTTAACTATATAACAGATTCAGATTACAGATTAACAGAGTTGGAAGGGACCGTGTAGGTCATCTAGTCCAACCCCCCACCCAAGCAGGAGACCCTACACCATTGGTTTATATACAGCACTTGTCTCAGATAAGGAATTTGTACGATGTCACCATGTACCTGTTGTCATTTTGACATTATTGTGATATGCTGCAGATGCTGATTTGTCATCACTGCACACAACTCTGAAACTAGGAAACAAGCTCATACCAGCAATCTGATTTCATACAAAGATTAAAAGCGCATCTTCTTAGGCATTAAAACCTATCAAACAGCCTGACAGTTCAGGTAGGTCTCAATTAGTTAACAAATGCCAGGAAATGGTTGTTGTGGTGGTGCATTGGTTAGAATGCAGTATTGCAGGCTAACTCTGCCAAATGCCAGCAGTTTGATTCTGACTGGCTCAAGATTGACTCAGCCTTCTATTCTTCTGAAATAGATAAAATGAGGACTCAGATTGGGGACAATATGCTGACTCTATAAACCGCTTAGTCTCAGAGGGCTGTAAAGCACTGTGAAGCAGTATCCAAGTGCTATTGCTATTTGAATTTGTATTATTCAAGTGATATTGTTATGGAAATAAGTTAATTAGTTCCAGCTGGATAGTAATAGGCAGTGAAAAATTTTAAACATAATTTTTATATATGTTAATAAAATATTACAGTAAAAGATAAAAATAATGCATCTGTAATGTAGATTTATGGTTAACTTTCTATAGAGTAGTTATAGAAAGCAAAAAAAATAATAATAATCAACTGTAGATTCAATCGGCCAGATGTGTAGATTGCTCCATTTTAGCCTTACTATGACCATATTCATGTTGTTCAAATATATCAAATTTTTGCTCTAATGCAATAACGAGCCTCTTCTTTTTAAAATTTGTACTGTTTCCTCTGATGGAATTTTCTTTTTCACCATTTCACACACACAAAGATTAACACATTAAAAACCCAATTGCAACGGCATATACACTAGCCTTAGTTGCCCACTCACTAGCCTCGCATTAACCGAATTTTGGGTCATGTTAAACGCACCTGGTGTCAATTTACAATTCACACTATATCAAATATTGCACTATTTGAAACTGGCGCTAATTGTAACCTACCTGTACTTCAATCTCCCTGCCGATCTAAATGTTCCAGTCTCCAAACCTGAGAGAAAGCCTTCTCTCTCTCTCAAGGATGGCTTTAACAGGTACCCTCAGGAGATTCCTCACCCCTTCCCTCCTAGACAGAAAGTGGTCTATCTAGGTCTCTTCTGAATCAGAAGCTAAAGAGGCAAGTCAGATGGACTGATGGCCAGAGGAGCTGGGTGACCATGAATCTAAGCAACTTCAGATTGATTCAAGTAATGGGGCACCGTGATGACAGTTATGGAGTCAGAACAGAGGTAATATGATCTGTAGAGGTAAACATTGTGGCAGAAGAGGACAGCCATGGACCTAGTCATACCACAGCAGTGACTGGCATTATGGAAGACCAGTCTTAGCCTTTAATCTTCCACCAAGTCTCCAGCTCCAGACTTGGGTTCCTGTTGCTCCTGTCCCTTGTCCTTCATTTGGATCAGCTCATGGAATTCTCAGAGGTTACAATCTCGAGAGTTCTCTTAGGAAGGTTATGACATAACAGTTAAAGTTTTCAAACTGTATTTGACTAGTGTTCTTTCTGTGTCAACTGCCACAGGACAAAATGGCTGTTCTTTTAAAGATAAAGACAGAATTCCAGGAATATGGAGGGAGACATTTCTATGCCTGAATTGAGAAACATGTAGTGCATCTTCTCCCCAACAACTCTGTTAGGGGATTGGAAGTCTCCCAAGAAATTATGGGATATTCCAGGAAGCGACCAACTTTGCTTTGGGATTTAGGTTTTCACTGAGGAATAAATTTCTACCCTAATTTAGACATTGTGTTTAGTTTTAATTTATTTTGTTTATGCTTAAAGCGTTATTCTCTTATTCTTATTTCTCTGAATAAGTAGAGCATTCTGTATAAGTTTAGACCAGTCTTCAGAATATTTATGCTATTATTTCTTTTTAAGTAAAATTGAATTTGGAAGCAAAACTCTTCCCCAACTTATTAATCATAGTGAACTAGTGCCATCTTTGAGGGAGGGTTGTTTTTTTTAATAAAGTAAAGTTTGATTCTATTTATCTCCAAAAGTAGAAAAGAAAATTGAATCTCTATTCATGTTCCTGTGTGCTACTGGGCCAGTAAGCTGCACTTTTTTTCCAGTTTTACCTTTTTATTGAAAGTAAGGCAAACCAGATGGAATTAAGAGGGAACGCCAGATGAACATCCCAAGGAAAGTATATAGACCCTGAGGGCTTCTGGGAGAAGAAATTTGAGACTTTCAGCCTATGGACTCAGCTGGGCTGCTACATTGGTGGGATAGCAATAGCAACAGCACTTAGACTTATATACTGCTTCACCGTGCCTTACAGCCCTCTCTAAGCAGTTTACAAAGTCAACATATTGCCCCCCAAAAGCTGGGTCCTCATTTTACCGACTTCGGAGGGACGGTAGGCTGAGTCAACTTGAGCCAATGAGACTCAAACTGCCAAAGTGCTGGCAGCCGGCAATCAGCAGAACTAGCCTGCAGTACTGCATTTTAACCACTGCACCACCATGGGATAAAATGAATACCAGATGACATCTTAGAGCAGGAGTAGCAATGATAATAATACAGGTAGCTTCAACGTACAACCACGATTGGGACCATAATTTCTGTTGCTAAGCAAGACGGTTGTTAAGGGAGTTGTGCCCAATTTTATGACCTTTTTTTTTTGCCAGTCACAAATGCTAATCAATAATACCAGAACAACAATGACAATGAGAATGAATCCTGCCCTTTTTCCACACATTGATGTTAACAGACTCTATTTACCAAGAAAAATAGGTGGTTGAAGAATAATGCAAGTACATCAGAGAGTTGAAGAAGAAAAAAAGGGGCATTGGAAGAATTATCTGAAGGACAGTGAAGAAGATGCACTAAAGGCTAGATCCCTGGGAGGGCTTACTGAGGACTGGAGAGACTAAACTGGTCTACAAGCAAAAAAAATTTTTTTAAAAAGAGACATAGTAAGACAAAATGCTATATGGCACATGTGTGTGTGCGTGCGTGCGCACACACACACACACACACACACACTGTAGCAGGCAAATTAGACAACAAGACCTGGTAATGGCTAAGATGAAGATAGACAAAGGGGCTAAGCACTTAGACTTATATACCGCTTCACAGTTCTTTATAGACCTCTCTAAGCAGTTTACAGAATCAGCATATTGCCCTCAACAATCTGGGTCCTCATTTTACCCACCTCGGAAGGATGGAAGGCTGAGTCAACCTTGAGCTGATGAGAATCGAACTGCTAAACTGCAGGCAGCCGGCAGTCAGCAGACGTAGCCTGCAGTACTGCATTCTAACCACTGCACAACCACGGATATAAAGCCAGAATGCCAAAATTGAGAAGATATGTTGCCTTTGCAAAGAAGCTGAAGAAACAGTGGGCCATCTAGTTTGCTGCTACAAGTTAGTCACATAGAGTGACTATAAACGATGGCATGACAATGTAGGAACATTGGCGTATTGGAAGATCTGCAAAAAAATACCATTTACTTGCAAGCAAGAACTGGTGGGACCATAGAACAGACTAAGTAATAGAAAATGAAGAAGCTAAAGTATTCTGAGACTTTAGAATTTGACAGGCAAACATCTGCCATACAACACTGCAAATCTAACAAGAGAGACCAAGAAGTCTGGCTAGCAGATGTTGCAGTACCTGGCAACAGAATAGGAGACAAAAGAACTGGGGGGAAAAAATCACAAAATACAAAAGCCTGCAAATACAAGTAGAACAAGTGTGGCAAAAGACTTACCAATAGTGATAGGTGCCTTGGGTGCAATCCCAAAACATCTGGAGCACCGTTTGAACATCGGCATTGACAAAATCACCATCAGTCAATTGCAAAAGGCAGCTCTACTTGGAGCATCTTACATCCTGCAACCTTTATCACCATCAAATATCAGTATCTATCTATCCCAGGCCTTGGGAAAGATTCGATAGGCGGACAAAATGCCAAATCCAGTGTAAACATCTGGCTGGCTATGTGACAAAGTATAATAATGCCACCAACTTTTTCCTCCTCACTTTCCAGTTTTGGAAATATTTCCTGTTTTGGAAATATTATTGCTATGTGCCTGACCAGGTAGGTGGGCAATTTTTCCCTCCTTCCCCCTCCCCTTTTTTTCTGAATTCTTTTTCAACAGAGATAATAATAGATTTGACACATATACTTTTATTTGTAGCTACCCTCGTGACCTCTATTAAAAATTTATATAGACCTATTGTTTACAGCTTTGTTTGATATATACGCTTATGTAAATTAAACCTTAAAAAAATTAATAAAAGGTCCATATGCAAGTTTTGCTGACAACTTGCAATTCAGAAGTGGTAATTCCTCCATGGCTTTTATATAGTCCACCAAGTCTCTTAAAATGCCTGACATTACCGAATAGCTATGCCAAAATAGTTTGAGATAAAAGGGCTCAACTGAGTAGTAAAAAACATAGCTTGCATACAAAAGAGATCTGGATCCAAGAACTAACATCTGCAGATTTAGCAGGGAAGACCTGAAAGCCTGCAGATTTATTGTTATTGTTATATGCTATAGATAATGTTGAGCATGATTAATGAGGAAGCTTCCTCTCTTCCTGAGTTAGATATTTGAAATACTATTGTACAGTCTTCTGTATTTCTGCCTCTTCCAATGCGGTAACTTAGATAAATGATGACAGCATAGAAGGGCTAAGTAGCCAGGTTGTTTATTACAGAATGCTCCCATCTAATGTCCTTCACATGCATCAGTTCAAAATCTCTCAGAGAGCCTGGTCAATGCAATGGAATTCTCTGAGTTGTAGTCCAAGATGTCGGAATAGGGAAAACCGATTGCTTTGTGTCCTTAGAGTCATGAAAGTCCTCTCAAATATCTCACCAGAGGTGCAACGAAAGTACAGGTAGTCCTTGACTTACTATGGTCGCTTAGTGGTCATTTGAAGTTAGGTTAAAAAAAAAAAAGTAAAGGTAAAGGAGTCCCTTGGATTTTACTCCTACTCATTGCCGACTATAGAGGACGGTGCTTATCTCCATTTCAAGACCATTGAGCCAGCACTGTCTGAAGACATTTCCACGGTCAGGTGGCCAGCATGACATCACAGAGTGCTGTTACCTTCCCACCAAAATTTATCTACTTGCATTTGTATGCTTTCGAACTGCTAAGTTGGTAAGAGTTGGGGTGAGGACAGGAGCTCACCCTTTGGGTGGATCTCGGGTCTCGAACTTAGGCTGCCAGCTTTCCAACCAACAAACCCAGAGTCTTATCTGCTGAGTCACTGCGCCACCTGTGAAGTTAAGATGGACCCCAAAAGACAGTACTTATGACCCAGATTCTAAATCCTGAGGACTACCTCCCCTCACATGATCACGTTTTTGGGGACTCGACAACTAACCCACAATTGTGCAGCATCCCATAGTCATGTGACCATGATTTATGATGTTTTTGCTGGAAACCAGTATTTACTGCCGGTTTCCCACAAAAAATGCCCATTGCAAACAATGGGTTTGCTTAATGACCACAGCATCCACTTAACAAGGGCCACAAAAATATGTTGTAAAATTGGGTCAGTTCCATAATGACATGCCTAATGGCCAGCACAAATTGCAATCGTAATTCCAGGCTCAGTTGCAGTTATAAGTTGAGGATTAGATCTATATATATTTATTTGCAGGCCCATTGGAAAAACATCCCTAACTGAAGAAAGCCTCTTAAGGAACAAGTATGAGGAAGAAGACCAAATAACAGAAGAAACTTTCAAATGGCATAGGACAGTTCTTGCTTACCGTAAAGAGTTTTGTTGCTGCTTTTGCAGAGGCTTTAAATGCTGCTTTCTGGATTTCTTGAAGGATGAGAACAGAGAAGCAAAGGGTGTCCTCAGTCCTTCTAGTATGGAAGTGGATCCATGCTTCTGGGCTTGTGGGACTTCCAAAGCAGAACCCTTTGTGTTTTCAGAATCTGAAAAAAGAAAAACTAATGTTAATAAAAGAGGCGGCCATATATTGTACAAAACAGTGATGTTCTGTTCTGATTTATTCAATTTCTACAGCCGCCCAGCTCAACTAAATGACACAGTGATATTGTCTCGTATGAAGATTTTTTTATAGGAGGTCCCAAGTGCAAGTGACCAAATAAAGAACATATTTTTAAATGGCCAAAATCTTACAGCAACACCAAAAGCTTGTAAGATTTTTGACCTCCTTTCTGGAAAATAGTTCTATTTATTTATTTGTTTGCAGCCTTTATTATTTTTAAGGCAGTAAACATACCTAATATTTCTTCTTCCTCCTATTTTCCCCACAATAATAACCTTGTGTGATGGACTGGGCTGGGAGAGAGTGACTGGTCCAAAGTCACCCAGCCAACTTTCATGCCTAAGTCAGGACTAGAACTCTCAGCCTCCTGGTTTCTAGCCTGGTGCCTTAACCACTAGACTGAATTTACTATTCCTGCTTGGGTCTGTGAAATATAAGCAGAGGGTTAGTTGGGGGAATTGTCTATGCCAACTTGCCCAAAGGCATTGCATTCCAACTCTTGATTAATATGGCAGTCCTAAAACGTTTGTGATAGTTAACATGATCCACATAAAGGAAAGGGTGGGAATTGTGGCTTAATATAGTGTGAGAACACCACCAACGGTGATTAAACCACTTGTGTGTAGAATACAAAAGGCTAGTTGGGAGTTGCTAAAAGCAATAGCACCACAAAAGTGTTTCTTACGTATTTATTAGTGCTGAGTAAGGCAATCAACAGACTCAAATCTTTTTGCTCTGATATCTGCTTATCTTGTCACTTGCATGTTTCTGAGCTCCACCCCATCTGTCAAATTCTATCATCCATTTCATCTATCTAAATTGAGTTTCTGTTCCTTGACAAGTAGATAGGAGAAACCTATTGTTTTATCTGTAATCTGATTTATCTAAAGTGCTTTTGTGTCTTATCTTCCACAGAATGACAACAGGACTTGAATGCAGTAAGTCAATCACCGTTCTGTAGATATTCCTGTGATATACGATTTATTATTTTCCTCCCTGTAAAACTCTTTTAAAAGCATGAGTAGCAATCCCACTAGAATGTATTTTCTGCTGTAATCAGACTAATGTCTTCACTTGATGGAAAATCAAAATTAAGTTTCAGTATTGTCTTTTAATATTGTTTTCTACACTAGAAAAAAAAATGTAATCACGTTTTAGTGCTGATGCCAAACACAAGCTCAATTATGCTTGCATATGCATATGTATGTTGGCAGGTATTCATCTCTGTATTTGTGTGTATATGTATACAAATTAACCTTTTCCTTTCCCCATGCCACAGATAGTATTGTTATTCATTGTGAATAAACTACAGTAGTAATAACTCACTGTTTCCCATGGCCTTTTTCAACCGGTGAGCTAGTGGTTGTTTTGGCATTCTGCTGATATCCGTCTCACTTTTAAATTTTCTCTTCTGGAAATCTCCAAGCCATTCTGTCGCTCCTGGACACCTTGTTGTATCTTCATTTTTCTTTTGACATTTGCTTAAACAAAGACACAGATATTATTGAACAGGTTTGTATTTCCCTTCAAGGTCTTCAATAATGTCTTCAGAAGAGTTATTGTTCTCTAAAATAGCTATAGGAAATCCTTGTTCACTGACTATAATTGTGCATGGTTGCTGTAAGAGGCAACCAGTAAACAAGGACCAAGGATCACCTATATTCTAAAGATTGTGGGAGAATAGTTTTAAAATTCTATAAGCGCAAATTGATTTTGTCTGGAAAAAATGCATTCATATAGTGTTATTTTATCAAGTCTGTTCAAATTGTGGGCTTGGGCATTCCTCTAACCATTCTCAATTCATATTAAGAGAGACCAATGAAATTTAAATTATCCCAGTATCTAGTTTACAGTAGTTCTTTACGTATGAACATTCATTTAACAACAGTTTGAAGTTATAACAGCAATGAAAAAAGTGACTTATGAACTGTGCTCAAAGTTATGACTATTGTATTACTATGGTCACATGATCGCAATTTGGTTGCTTGGCAATGAGCTTGAATTTACATCAGCTGCAGTATTTATTTATTTGTTTGTTTGTTTGTTTGTTTGTTTATAAAATGTATTGGCCGCCCATACAGAATATAGAATCACAGAGTTGGAAGGGAGCTTTGAGGCCTTCTAGTCCAACTGCCTGCTCAAACAGGAGACCTTATGCTATTCTGGACAAATGGCTGTCTAATCTCTTCTTAAAAACTTCCAGTGATGAAACACCCACAAGGCAAGCTACTTCACTGGTTAATTGTTCATACTATTAGGAACTTTCGTCATAATTCTTGGCTGGATCACTCTTTGATAAGTTTCTATACATTACTTCTTGTTCTGCCCTCAGATGTTTGGAGAATAGGTTGACTCCTTCTGCTCTATGACAGTCCCTCAAATATTGGAAGGTTGCTATCATGTCACTCCTAGTCTTTCTCTTTGTTAGGCTAACATACCCAGTTCCTATAACCATTCATCATATATTTTATCCTCTACTCCCCCAATCATATTTGTTGCTCTTCTCTGAACCCTTTCTAGAATCTAAATATCTTTTTGTATCATAGTGATCTCTACTGGATGCAATATTCCAATGTGATCTTACCAAAGCAGTATAAAGTAGTACTTTACACTTTAGCATGTGATATAAAAAGAAGTAAATACTAAATGAAAAAACAAAGCTGCCCCAAACCCTGAAGTTATTCTTTTCTGAGCATGATTCACACAGATACTTTTTAGAAAGACATACCAAGAAGGGATGGAATTCAAGAATTACAGCAACTTGATGGTTACCTATATAAGAGCCAATAGTGCAGAAATGTGTTATTGTCTTTTTGCTGCCTTCTGTTGAATTAGCAAACTAACATGTCTTTCACTAATAATGAAAGAGCTTGCAAGTGATTCTTTACACAACAGTCTCTTCAACTTTAATCAGTCCATGCACAAGCCACAGCTCATAACAAGGGAACATTTGACCTGAATGAGTCATCATGTGTTCAAACACCTGTATTCAGACTTAGTACAAACGTTCAGAGTGAAAGAAAAGTTCCACAATTTTTGTGTGAGACTGCCTTAGAGGCTCTTCTCATTCTTCCAGTCTCCATTGTTCCCCTTTGGGGAAAATTTTGGGAGCAGTGTGGGGGCTAACATGGAGTTGAAGCAGCTTTTCATTCCACATTGTTTAGAGCAGTGTTTCTCAGCTTCATTCACTGTAAGAAGTATGGACTTTCACTCCCAGAATTCCTTATTCTCGGAGTGGAAATCCACACTTAAAATTTCAGAGAAACATTGGTTTTGAGGCCGTATGGGACTGAATGGGACAAAACATGTTCTAACTGAATCCTAGAAAGAGAGATTATTTATGCAGAATATCCACTTCTGTGTCTTTTTTGGTGTCTTCATAGGGGTAACCATCTCAACAAGGGACTCTGGACAGCGAACAGGATTAAAATAAAAACAATTAAACCCATGATACAAAAGCTCTCTCTGCTCCTACATTGGCCCTAGATAGAGTCACACTCTTCCTGAAAGATAGGAGACATAAACTTTATAACATCTCAGAATGTTATGTATGCCAAGACCCTTGCGGTGAAAAAAGGATGATACAATCTAGATGGTTTATTATATTGGTTTATTTTGACCCATTAAAAGGTGTGGCAAGAAAAAAATACTGATAATCCTTGACTTACAATCGTTTGTTTAGTAGTGATTGTTCGACGTTACAACTGCACTGAAAAAAGCGATTTATGACTTTTTCACACTTACGACCGTTGCAGCATCCCCATGGTCATGTGACCAACATTCAGATGCTTGGCAACTGGCATATATTGATGACAGTTAGAGTGTTCCCCCGGGTCATGTGTTCACCTTTTGCTTAACTACCATGTTACTAATCTAAGCACTGCAACAATTCACTTAACAATTGTGGCAAGAAAGATCATAAAACGGGGAAAAACTCACTTAAGAACTCTCTCGCTTAGCAATACAAATTTTGAGTTCAATTGTGGGTCATAAATCGAGGATTATCTGTTCAGGGCTTGAATCTGCTGTACCATGACACTGAAGTCACGGTTTTGTTTAACAACAATCCTGCCTTTGTCCCCAGTGTACATTTTTAAAAAAAAGATTGCATTAAATACTTCTGCCAGCAAGAATCTATGAAAAAATACATTGCTTAAATTAGCTGCCTTCAAATTTGTCAGGCCATTTTTCTCATACACTGGAATAATGAGAATTGTATCTCTGTATCTGATGGAGAAGGACAATTCCAATAAGAAGTACAAATCTACCGAGCAAAATGCAACAATTAACATAGCTATTAATTGTTAAAAACTAAATATAAAATGTGACTGCCGTAGAAAGAAGGGAATGAGCCTTTGTTACTTATTATATCTGACTGGTGATTCACCAGGAGTGTATATACGTTTCTCCTCACATCATTAGCTTTCCAGACAGCATGTTATTACTATAATCGATATAATGAGTCTACATTCTTGGTATGCCTATCAGAAATATATAGAAAATATAAACACAGTATACGTTGTTTAAAATACTCTTTCTGAAAAAAAGAACTAGATTTTTTCAAACTTTCTTATAAAATTTCTGCCAGGCATGAAATTTTGAGAATAAAATTAGACTCTTTGTTTCATCACCCCTTAACCGAGTCTCCTTCAGCATCACCTGTCAATGACAAATCTCTCAATCGAGGAAAGACTCAAGAAAAACACAAGCAAACTGGCAAACACTGTGATATATCACATTTAATTAAAATAAAAGCTAAAATAGTTTGCTAACCTGGTCACATCAGGTGGCAGCACCTAGTTGACTTTGACTGATCTGGGAAAAACTCATTGGGGTCAGATCTGCTCAGTACTTTAAAGGAAATCACCAAGAAATTCTAACTTTGGGGGCTAGACCAAGAAGGAGAAAAATGTATTCAGTTCAAACTATTCTTAGCAATGGGCATACTGACTGAGCTTTGTAAGATTTGAAACCCAGATCTCCAGGAATTGTCCCAATTAGAGAAGTGTATGGAAGCATGCAAATGTGAGTAGATAAATAGGTACCACTTCGGTGGGAAGGTAACAGTGTTCTGTGCACCACCCTAGAGTTAGACACGACTGGACAGGAAAACCTTTATCTTTTATGGTAGCCTCAGATATATCCAAGGTTAAGTACCAGGATCACAAAATGGAAATAATTAAGAATGTGCTTCTCTTCCTACACTCTGTCTCTTCTACTGAATCTCCTATGGCAGCTTTCCTCAATCTATTGCCCACCAAATATATTGGGCTGTCACTGACATGCAAGATAATGGATGATGCCCCTTGAAGTCCAACATATCTGGAGGAAAAGGTGGCAAAGCCTTTGATTAATATGCCAACTGGGCCTTCCCTTTGGACCGAATCCTAGTGAAGTGAGGGTTGACTTTCATTTGAACTGCAGCAAGAGACAAAAAGGTAAACACTCCTTCCTGTGCTTAATTATGTCCATAGTGATTGCTTTCAACCCACTCAGCTTCCTTCACTCTCCAGTATTAGATTTTGACAGAATTTTCAGAATTTTGGAAGAACATTTAGTTTCTTTATAAAGGAGTGGTGCGGTAACCTAGAGGTGGAGCTCTCGCCTCACAATCAGGAGGCTGTGAGTTCGATCCTAGGTAGAGGCAGATATTTCTCTCTCT
>JANHFL010001885.1:112982-124697 GCA_032468155.1 Oxyrhabdium leporinum
TCACAATCAGGAGGCTGTGAGTTCGATCCTAGGTAGAGGCAGATATTTCTCTCTCTGGGCACACTGAGAATATATCTACTGAACAAAAACTCCGCATTAGTGACAGGAAGGGCATCTGGCCATTAAAACACTCTGCTTGCTCCATTCAATTGCCCAGACTCCACCCGGCAAGGGATGATGGAGTCATTAAATGAAGATGATGATTTATTTTCTTTATAAAGGAAACATCATGAATGATTCCAGCAGGATTCAGGAACATCTTTTTAAAATGGATTTTGACCAATTCAGAATCAGATGAACTAATTTTTGAGCTATAATACTAGATCTTACTTGGGCTAAATAGTTCATATAATGGTTCCTTGTTCCTTTTTTTTTTAAAACAATCCAGTCAACTGCTTTTTTCTTTATAAAGGAGTTTTTCTTCTTTCAAAACAAGCAAGGAAATCAACTATCAAAAAAAGTTAATTCTTGATACTTTTTTAAAAATCTGCTCCTCTGCCTAATTACATTCCTTTTTACACAGCAGTTCTGTAAAGGAATAAGTATAATTCTCCTCAAATTTCTCTACTCCCCACCCTGAGGGTGCAGAGCTACAGAAATGCAATTGGAGTCCATGAGAACAAACAATCACTTAGGTGTGGTTGTTTTTCAACATACCATCTTTGCTTTAAAAATGCTCACTGGACAAATCACAGTCCACACACTAAGACTATCCTCATTTGCAAATAGTGATCCTAACCCATGTCTAACCCAAGGAAATTAGTAGCACATTAGTAATATGTGGATGGAAATAGTGTCATGCTTTCCCATCTGCAATGTAAGATCCTTTCGTCTATTTAATGGAAACACAGTTGAGTCCTAAGTGGCAAAGGGCATGTGTGGCCAAACCTTTCATGCACACTGACTGGGGAATTCTGGGAACTGAAGTCCAAACATCTTCCAATTGCCAAGGTTGAAAAACACCATCTTGGGGCAATTTCACATTTTGTTTTTCTTTCAATCAAACTGATTTTGAGTGGTTTAGAATTTTCTATATCCATATGTGGGAAGAAATATCTATCTGGTTCAGTTCCAAGCTGGGAGAAAAACACTGGAAACATGGGGGCTGATTGGAAAGATGGTTTATTGATGAAGCAGAACCACGTGTGATTCTGGGCAGCTGACAAAATGGGAGTTGAGTGTGGGTGGTTTTTATACCTTCTTTGGGGTTTATATTTGAGCTTCCTGTTCCTGTGCAAGAACATGTCGTTTAATATTCTATTGGCTGTTGTCAGATTCCTATGGGGGTCATGTTATGTAGGGGTCATGGCTGGCTCTATAAGAGGAAATGCAAATCCTAGATGTTTGTCTCAGCTAATTTTGTCAAGCTTGTGTTTGTTGCTTATCTTTGTTTCTGTCTTGACCCAGTCTTTCTGAATGAATTACCAAATCTGCATTTCTAAAAGCTGGCCTCCTCAGTTTCTGCTTGGGGCAGAGAAATCGGGGCTGGTTTCTGAATAGGCTGGCCCAATCTTTCTTTATGGGCACAAAATATCTGCTGGGGCCTATTAAGAAAGACTGAATCTGCTTTCTGTCTTTAAGATAATGGTTTTTTTTTCCATTTCTCCCTTAGGAAAATATAATATTCTTCCTTTTTAATATTTCCCAAAATATTTCATTTTTTCTGGGGGGTAAGTGCTGACTTTCTACACATAACTTGGGTTAAAAAAAAACAGATGAAAGAATATCAAATTCTAAAATCTGTAAAAGACAATACAGCTACCAGAAATCTAATCTTTCAGAATGACCAACAGATCCATAGTTCATGAATCTCTGTTCCAAGAATCCAAATATTCTTGCTCCTTTTGATACTATTATGTTGCATATCTGCATATGTATGGTAAACTACAATTAAGCAAAAGTTGGCTAGAACTACTTTAACAAATAAAATTTTAATAAGGTGACACTAGAGAATCATACATTTATATTTCATGCATTCCAGCTATAAAAGGGGAGAGGAATTGAATTCATGAATTCATATTATATGAGTACTTCTTAACTTCCTTTCTAGCTGAAAGTTATTAACAAGGTCATTTTCCAACCCAATGACTGCCTTTGGTGCTTTTAAGCTATTGTCCCTTGTGATTTTTTAATAGTTGTTTATTGTGTTCATTTACCCTAAAGCTACGGCTCAATTCACTGTCAGATCACTTATTTCCCCCTTCTCTTTTGGGGGAGGACTGTTATTATCCCCTAACCTGCTATTTTGGATGCATTAAACTCAAAACATTTTATCTTCCCAGTTAACTTTTGCAGATCCACCCCTGGGCAGGAGCAAAGGCTGATTAAATTCTTCTGCAAAGCAGAGTTTGTGAAATGTTTTAACAAGTTGCTATAGGGTAAGTGTTAGATTTGATAATGCAGAATTATCCATCAAGTTTGAGCTTACAAATTGCTCCCACAGTTATGAGATATCAAGAGTTTCCAGACAAAAAGGCAAGAATTCCTAGCATGAGATTCTGTCAACTGTTTAATTGATCTACCACTGTTTAGAAACGATCACTGCTTGCTCAAAAATCTTTTATTTGTTCAAACTTGATCTGCTGATCTTTCTCCTACATAAAAGGTAGAGGATCTTTAACTAAAAGAAGAAATGTTTTCATCTGCTTTTCTGAACAAGCAAGATCACATCCTCTACATATTCAAGTAGTAGAACGAAAATTAAATGGAGTGTGATCGTTGATCACTTGCCATCTTTTGTTCTCACAACAACATTGATTTTTTAAAAAAAGTTTTTCATTTATTGGAAGGACACTGGATTTTGTTTTTGTTTTTTTTTCAACAAGGCTTCTGGTGCATAATACCCACTGCTGCCCAGAAACGGACATCTAAATTTCACATTCCACAAAAAGAAAAAAGCATCAGGATAGAAGATAGAAAAAAGAACCAGACGTTCCAGGACTTAGTTGCCTTACCAAGTTTCTCGTGATAGCTAGCTGACCCTTTTGACCTTGAAAAAGCTGAACTGGTTACTGGTGCTTTCATGGGAGGCAGCCAAAAAATTCTAGAATTGTAACTTACAGCAGACTGGGAAATTGAAAAAAGAAAATGTTCCAGAAGGCGGCAGTGGCAAACAGAAACAACTCAAGGAAAAGCAGAGGGTGGACATCCCACTTTCTTCAGTTTCCTTGCCCTTTACTTAAGGTGTCTCTCTCGGAAATACATTTGTCCAGCATGAAAATAATTAATGCTGTGCCTCGACTAGTAGTCATTTCTTAATTTGTGACTTCAAATCCATTTTTTCTGTTTTTAGCGTGTTTTCCACAAGTGCAGGGTCATTTTTTCTGATCAACCAAGTGTTGATCCATTAGTTGCAACAGGAACTCACTGATCAGTTTGTTGCCCAAGCATGACATTGTGGGTTGAGAGGGTGTGATGGGCCCAAAGCCATCCATCCAGCTTTCATGCCTAAGGTGGGACTAGAATTCATAGTCTCCCGGTTTCAAGTCTGGTGCCTTAACCACTAGATCAGGGCTGTCAAACTCACATCGTCACGTCGGCGTCACATGACATATCGGGACTTTTTCCCCTTCGCTAAACCGGGAGTGGCCAGCGTGAGACTCATCTGGCCTGCAGGCCAGGAGTTTTACAGCCCTGCACTAGACCAAATTGGCTCTCTGACTTTAAATCCAATGCTTTTCTCAAAATTTTAAAGTAGCTCATTTGACGCTGAGCCTGACATAAACGGAATCTTGCTGATTTTAGTGGGGCTTTTAAATGAATGGTTGCATTCCTGGCTAGGGATAAGGCATTATTTGCTTCATCAAAGCTTTTTGAGAGGTCACAACTAGATGGGTTCACACATGGCTTACAAACCCATGGCTAGATTTTATAACAGGCTATGTCAAAATCAAACAAACCTTATTTATGTGTGAATATGATGTGTGAATCCAGTAACCATCTATTTATTTTAGTTACTTTTTAAAATTACCTGTTTTTCATTCCACTAATTACTAATTACTAATGTGATCAATACTCCCAAGGCAAGGGAGTATTTTACTCAGCAGCAATTAATGACTCAATATATACATTATATTCACTGTAATTAGAATACAATAATAAGGTGCAAAGCATTCACAGATGTTTTTAATTGACCTCCCTTCTCTTTTTAGCTACAGAAAAAAATAACAATCCCTGTCCAATACAATTATTACACATTTTATCAGTACCTTATTTCTTGACTGTGCTAATGTGCCATAATGACTGTAGAGAGATAATTACTTTGTTGGAAAATGGTACCCCTTATCTTCTGTCAAAAATGAGATCTACAGAAAATCGTTTCCGGGATCTCTCACTATACATTCAAATTAGATTGTGTGGTGCAACTGATTATCCAGTTCCTCTGTGTAGGGCCAGGGCTATGATAAGAAAGACTTTCTCTAATAAAGGAGAATATTCATAACTCGGGGTTGAAATGAAGGGTCCTTAGTGCTCTCTGAGCTTGGTTGCTTTCTTGCAGACATTTCATTACCCAAACTAGGTAACATCATCAGTGCTAGTAGATATTATGCAGTTTGAGTAATGAAATGTCTATAAGAAAATAACTAAGCTCAGAGAGCATGAAGGGCTTTCTGTAACCTAGCAACCACGATAGCAGTCTTGGAACTTCTGGCTCTAATGTCATCATCTTTCTTGTTAATTCTTCAATCTTTTGCAAGTGAGGGAGCAGAAAGTGCAACAAGAAAAGAAGAGGATAGCTCTCGGCTCTCCTTCCTCTGGGAGAAAGATTTTGGTCAACTGGGCCAGAAAAAACTATTGAATTAGCTACAGAAGTAAGTAGAGGATGAGCACCTTATCACTTTCATTTCATGGGCTTTCCAAAACCTTGAACCATCATTAAGTGGTGGCTATTGCTTTGGGATGCTCAACAGATTGCCATGTACCATCCTTAAAGAGGAGAACGATCTGCACATTCTATTGGAACTTACCTTTTGATGCACATAGTGAGAAAATATTAAAATATTTGATGCAATGGCTACATTCATGTTACAGTCTTTAACTATGACTCACTTCTCTGCATATAATTTTTAACCAAGATTTACTCAATTCCTGAGTAAATAGTCAATATTCCCAATTTTTGGGGTTCACAGGAAACTGTGCACCATAAATGAAATATTCTGGCTAAGTCTGCACAGCAGTCTAGAATATAATTGGCTTGTTTGTTTTGTGTACAGTGTATTGTTTGAAAATGGTCTATCTATGCCTCTTCTTTCTCCTTTTTTTTAAAACTGCAGAAAGAACATCTGTAGACTTGGGAAATTATTCTTCTTTTCTGAAAAAGGAAGGAGCACTCAAAAGTCAGTTTATGAGAATGGGGACACTAGTGCTAATGGTAGTCTTGATGTTCGGCTGAGTGTTTAGACAGAATCTTTACAGTAAAGTCAGCCTATTTCTTGAGATAATCAGTAATCTCCATAAAATGAATTCACTTTTCTCTCACCAGTTATGGCTATTCAACTCTCTATTATCTTATAAACAATTAATGAGAATAGTGTCCTTCTCTCGATTTCTCCTCTACAACCCACTACAGGTAGCCCTCGACTTATCACCATAACTGAGACTGGTAATAAGTTATAATAGTTATATAACAGATCTCCCACGTGATCAACATGTTTTTATGACCTCTTCTGTAGCAATTGTAAAGTGAATGTGATAGGTGTTAAGTGAACCCATTGTTTGCTATGGGGCAAACCAGAAGTAAAAGCCAGTTTTCAGTAAAAATGCGGGTTATGTGACTGTGAGGAGCTGCAAATGGTCATAAATATGGCCAGTTGCTGAGCACCCGAATTATGGTCATGTGACTGCTGGGGATACCAGAACTTCAAAATCATAAGTACCTTTTGTGGGGGGGGGGTGTCCATTGTAACTGTGAATGATCACTAAGCAATCAGTGGTAAGTTGAGGATTACTACTGTAAGGTAGAGTACATATGAACAAGCACAACTTTTATGCCATTATGAGGATAATGAAGAGTTAAAGGAAAGTGCTAAAGTTACTGTAAGAAATGTGTTCTCTAACCATGAGACCCAGTAAGATAAGCATCCAGTTGGGCCTTATAACAAAATGCAGAGGGTGGGGAATTAGTATGTGTTATAAAGCCATGGGTAAACAAGAAATATCGGTTACATGATTTGAGGATTCAAATCAAGCTGGACTAATAATACTCTCGAATCCCTGGAGATAATTGCTTCCTAATGCTTGTTTATTGAAACAGTGTAACTAAGAAAAAAAAAAGATAGGTATTATTGTAATGCATTTTTTATTCTCTACTATTCAGTTTTCTAATGAAACAGAGATTTATTACAAGGGATCAAAACATTCTCATGTTTAGCCTTTATAATTGACCATTTATTAAATCTTCAGTTATGCTTAGGTTTTTGTTTTTTTGTTTTTTGTTTTACTTATTACATTTTGAGCCTTACCCTACTCTTAGACAACTGTGGGCAGCTTACAATTAAAAACCAATATATAAAATAATACAATTTACTGGATATTTATAGAACATTTCAACTGTTTTCATGAAATCATTAAATAATCAATTTAAGAAAGAGAATAATTGTATCCCATTAGTTTTATCCTCTACCAAATACTCTACAAGAGCAAAAGCTGGACTTTGAAGAAGCATGATAGGAAGAGTGTTGATGCTTCTGATCTTCAGTGTTTGAGAACAACCCGGGGAATATTATGTATAGCCAAAAAACTAAGAACTGTAATATCAAAAAAATGAACCCAGATTCCTCAAATGACCTCAAATGATCATATTTTGAGTATGTAATATGAAGATCTAGCTCTCTGGAGAGAAGTATATACAGGTAGTCCTCAGCTTATGATGACTATTGATGCCAAAATTTCTGTTGTTAAGTGAGGCATTTGTTAAGTGAATTTTTCCCCATTTTACAACCTTTCTTGCTACAGTTGTTAAGTGAATCATTACAGTTGATAATTTAGTAACACAGTTGATAAGTGAATCTGGCTTCCCCATTGATTTTGCTTGTCCAAAGGTTGCAAAAGGTGATCACATGATCCTTTGGCCCCAGCAACGATCATAAGAATTAACCAATTGCCAAGCATCTTAATTTTGATCGCATCATCACAAAAATGCTACAAAGGTGAATGCTTACGTGGTCATAGGTCACTTTTTTCAGTACCGTTGTAACTTTGAACGGTCACTAAATGAACTGTTGTAAGCCGAGGCCTACCTGTAATGCTGGCAGTTTTGTAATATGGGGCAGGGGGGTAAAAAACTACAGTTACACATTTTTTTATTGGGCTCAGTGTAAACCTTGCTTTCCTCCATTAGTAACTCTTATTTCATGCTTCTGTGCATCCCTGGAGCAGGTCGAAAAAAACAATGCAGAGATGATCCAAACAGAGGTTCTTATCTCTGTGTTTGGAGGCCACAAAGAAAGATCAACCTGAAATTATATTCTGTTTCAGTTCAGAAGGTGCTTTGGCGTAGCTCACCTGCTCAGAGACTAACTTTAGGTAATTACAGCTAGTCCTTGCTTAGCAACCGTTTGACGTTATGATGGACCCCAAAAAGGTACTTATGACCCAGGTTTGAAGTTCTCATGGCCACCCCTGTCTCCTGGGATCACATGGCTATATTTTGGGTGCTTGGCTACCAGCCTGCCTTTATGGCCATTTGCAGCATCCTACAGTTACATGACCTTTTTTTTGCCAGAAATTTAATTCCAGTTTCCAGAAAAATAGCAATAGCAATAGCACTTAAACTTATATACCGCTTCACAGTGCTTTACTGCGCCCTCTAAGCGGTTTTAAAGAGTCAGCATGTTGCTCCCGACAATCTGGGTTCTCATTTTACCCACCTTGGAAGGATGGAAGGTTGAGTCAACCTTGAGCCTGGTGAGATTCGAAATGCCAAATTTCAGGCAGCCGACAGTCAGCAGAAGTAGCCTGGAGTACTGCACTCTAACCACTGTGCCACCAAGGCACTGAAAAAACACTCATTGCAACGAGCTCACTTAATGACCACAGCATTTGCTTAATGACTGCAGTGTTTGCTTAACAACTTAAGCAAATATGTTTAATGACCATAATGATTTGCTTAATATTTGCCACAAAAAAAATCATAAAATCGGATTGGTCATGAGATGACCTGATTAACGGCAACACAATTTATGACCGTAATTCCTATCTTGATTAGGGTCCTAAATCAAGGATACCCTGTAAAGTTTAATTTGGGCATGATCCTAATCCAGAAATTCAGTTACAGCAGATTAGCTCTTGAACCTGGTTTAAATGAATGTGGTTTAGGCACACTCAAAACTGATTCATCAGGGAGGGAAATTAATAGTACTCTAGAAATGTTCATTGCAAAATGAACTGCAATGTGAAACAATAGTCTGCTAATGTATAGTTACATCATCTGTTTCCACCATTGGCTCAGAGAAGTTATAATCAGCCTGAATATCAGGGAGAGGAACTCCACCTTTATACATAAGTTTAAATAAAAACAAATAGCCTGAAAACACCCTTCTAATACTTCCATAGACTAGTTGGTACATAGCAATATCTGCTCAACAGAAGACTGAATTAATTTCATTACTGTGGTTAACAACTAGTCTCATTAAGCCTAGAGGTTCTTTAAAAGGGTGGCATAATTTGAATATTTACATGCTTGTGATTAGAGATAAAAGACAATGTTCTTCATATGATTATCTGCACATACCACAACACTGCTTAATTTATACCTTACATGTAGTCTAGTTAGGCAACTTATTGTCTCTTTTGTAATCTTCCAATCTGGTATCCTCCAGATAAATTTGGCCTACAAACTCACGCAAGGCAGCTTGTAAGTTAGAATTTTAAATGGGCTTTAGGATGTGGATCCTTGTTATACTAAGTGCCATTGAGGTACTTTTGATTAAACACATATTAGTGTTTTTTTTTCTTGAAGATGTTTTGCTTCTTATCCAAGAAGCTTCATTGATTCTGGCAGAATGATGGGTGTGGTGGGGGGGAAGGATTAGTTCTGACATGATGGGGTGTGTGTGGAAGGATCATATTTTTTTGCAGTCATCTGATCCTTAACACTTATGATCCTTCCATCATCCACCCCACCCCAATCCTGCCAGAACTGATGAAGCTTCTTGGATGAGAAGTGAAACTTGTCTTCAAGGAAAACCAGAGAAACTCCGGTTGCCTTTTGAAAAAGCACTGTTGAGACAACTATAACCTTAGTGACTGAGAATCTCCATAGACACATATCAGTGTATTGTGCCTTTTCACTGGACATGGAAGAGGAGTAGCATAACAGCATTTTTGTTTGTGCAATTTATTTTAGTATGCTACTCATGGGAAGAAATCCAGGTACAGTGGTACACAAAAAAAGGCCAATTTCCATTTGCCTTGGGATATTGCTGCTAATTAAATTCCAAGCTAAGCCATTAATTTCCTTAAGGATAAGGAGAAAAGCTGAGGTTTGTGAATTAAATGCTTTCAAACACTCCCTTTGTTTCAAAGATAGATATTACCAAGTTCAACAAGGGCATATTCAAATGATATGCGTTCAAATATGTGAACTCAATCAGCACCAGTAAATACTTGCCAAATCAAAGCTAATTTTAATCTGTTATTTTACTGCCATGTTGATCATTCAAAGTTTTGGGCTGCCATTCTGCCTGAGAACTGGGGGACTTAAAATCCAGCATATCCGGAGGCAGTAGATTTGAGAAACTGTTCTATGGGCCAAGCTTATTGTAACCTATGAGGTGGATGGATCATGGACTTTAGACTTGAACAAAGATAGAAGTGGTAGAAGATGTACAAGTTGATCTTTTCCAGTATATTGCAGTTACCCAATTGTTTAAAAAAAATAACATTTTACTGCTACCTAGACTAGACTGTGGAAATGAAAACAGCTTAGAAAAACAGTGAATTTTTATGGGTTAAGAATTTTTAAGTAGCAGGCTATTTTTTCTCAATTCTACAATGCATTTTTGTGTTTTGCTCTGGTTCTAGTTACTGGATCATGGATTTCTAGCAATCAACAACAACAAATAGATTTAAGAACCACAAAGTTCTGTTCAACTTTAATATATGTTTGGAATCTCATCAAATCTATAAGCAGCATTTTTTAAAATAAAGAATATAACTTTTTAATAAAGAAAGGTAAAATTGTCAAATTGGCTGATCTGTCTAAATCCCATTTGCCTAAATTTCCATGTAGATATCTTGGAATGCTGAAAAAGGAAGAGGGAATTAATAACAGTATTAATACCTGCAAAGTTAATTTATAAAATCATTCCTGCCCCTCCTTCACAAAAGCTAGGAACACTTTTCTCCTCCTAAGACCTCACAGGGTAAGTGCTAAGACTTTTCAACAAGTACTTTGCAACTCCCTAGGGTAGATATTGACAAGGAATATTATCAAAAATGAAGAAGAAAAATAAATTATTATCCACGATGAGCTCCATTAGTATTTATGTTCTCTAGTGGATGTCCAATGTAGGCTCTAAGAACACTCTTGTGACCTGTGGACTTCAATTCCCAGAATTCCCCAGCCAGCCAAATATGTTGGGATGACACTTTTCCAAATTCCAAGCTGCATAGCCAAATTCTCAGAAATGCAGCTTTAACATATTTGGAAGATGGTACATTGGAAAAGGAAGAACAATACTTCCACAGCACTCAGAAAAACTATACAGACCTAACACATTCTACAAGAAAGACTATGAGAAGCTGACATCCGTATAAAAACAAATCAAAATATCTAATGCTTAAGTTGGAATAACTCATGATATTGCACGTGAGATTTAGGATAAGATGGCACTTAACTAAATAAGAATCACTGACCTAAGGCAAAGCAATCCCATTCCAGCTGCTAACAACCCAACTAAACTTTTTGGAGTTCAGGATCACTCTTTGTTATCCAAGCAAGCTATAGAGCAAAGTCCCCTACAGAAAGAATTAGAGAGTTTGGGAGGAATTTTAAAAATGAAACAAAAGTCCAGAAACAAAGCAGTCTATGTTTAGACAACAGTTTCATTTTGTCTTCTTAGGAGCCAATACTAAGTTTATTTATATATTTATTGATAAGATTTATAAATTATTTTATTCAGACTCTACAAGGTATAGAAAATTAACATTATGCACCCTTCAAATGAAAATATGATGTCTTTAACATCATATGAACAGATGAACAGGTAATAGAGGCAAAGAAAAGATCCTAAAAATTAATGTCACAAAACTCAGGCTCAAATCTTTCAGCTTGCAAGTATATAGGTAGTCCTCAACCTATGACTACAATTGAGCCCAAAATTTCTATTGTTGAGTTTTGCCCAATTTTACAACCTTTCTTGCTGTAGTTGTTAAGTGAATCACTGCGGTTGTTAAGTTAGTGACACAGTTGTAAAGCGAATCTGGCTTCCCCATTGCCTTTGCTTATCAGAAGGTCGCAAATAGTGATCACATGACCCTGGGACACTGCAACCATCATAAATATGAGTCAGTTGCCAAGTGTGCGAGCTTTGTTCATGTGACTAGAGATGCCACAGTGGTCGTGTGGAAAATGGTCATAAGTCACTTTTTTTCACTGCCATTGTTACTTTGAACAGTCACTAAATGAACTGTTGTATGTTAAGGTCCGCTTAAATCCCATAAGAAAGATCAGACTTCAGATGGATATTCTAAAGAAAGATTTTATTCAGGAAT
>JANHFL010001885.1:147590-162860 GCA_032468155.1 Oxyrhabdium leporinum
AAAGAAAGAAAGAAAGAAAGAAAGAAAGAAAGAAAGAAAGAAAGAAAGAAAGAAAGAAAGAAAGAAAGAAAGATGTAGTTTAAATGTCATTTCTTTTCCCCTCTCCCTGGTATTTAGCCATTATGCTAGGTTACTGTGATTCCTTGTAAACTAATATTTTTAATATTAGTCTAATGAATGCGAAGTGTGAACTGTGAAGTTGGATTCTTTTCTCTCCTTGGTTAAATTTAGGAGAGAAACAGCTTATCAATGAAATATTTAATTATATGAAAACCCCACACAATTCAGTTTCCAGTCTGAATTCTTCTCTTATAGCCTACTTATATTAATCACGACAGAAGAATAGATATGTCCATATTGCTAGGACATTTTGAGTACAATGTCTGAGAAGCAGGTAGGAAATATTTACTGTGGATTGTAAAATATTTATTTGATGCATATATAGTTCCTATACAAGGCTCTGATTTCCTGTTGAGATCTTTAAGCAAGTTTATACTTGCTTAACTTCAGTAAGGTTGGAAAAAATGTTTGGACACTGAACTGTGTATTTTCTTGGTATCTGTTCTGCATATGAATTTTATTCATCATTTAACATTGGTTTTTGCAAATGTTGTGGAAGAAGCATAACAAAAGCCTTATTTTCAGTTCATGTTGCTGAAATCAGGTTGGCTAGAATGGATTTATAAGCAGCACACACTGGGGACCCTTGTATTTTATTTATTAAGCTTCTGGTGTTTCTTAGAGGGTAGAGTGGCAACATGGATTCTCCAGAGACCTGGAAAAATAGGGTAGATATGTCAAATGTTGTACATGATTCAACCCATATTCAGCTTTGCCTGATTGTTTTATACATATTTAAAAGAAACCTTCCATAAAAACTATGATATTTGTAGAGTTTAAGTGTCCGTCCACAGCAATTAAGATTTTATTATTTTGGCTCTGGTCAGTGCATGGTACAGATATGCCCTGACATATTTTTTTTTGTATTTCCCAAGAAGAAGTTCACTTGGGAAATCTTCTGTATCTTCTGATGCATTACATTTGTTTTTGTTTTCTCACCTACTCAAAAATTCTGCCTGGGCAGGTTATAGATTTATATCTCCTCCCTTACTACACATTATTTTAAAACCATGTTTTCTCTTGGGTACCACTGTGCTTCACTATACATATTTATACGACATTATATAATGTATTATGCACTATAATAAATACAAGAAAAGATTATACAGCCTTGAGGAGAATTTGGCCAATTTGATAATATAATGGAGGTTTCTCTCAGGCTTTCTAACAAAAACTCAGCAGTAGTTCCCAAATTGTCAACTTGGCATGGCTTGATGAGGTGCTTAAGCTTGAATTCAGCTGAAAACTCATATTCCTGAAGGCAAGATAAATGTTTTTATCTCACACTAGGTTGGAGCCACTAAAACAGTTGATTGCTTGCTGTTAACATTGAAACACAGTTTAATTTACTTCCACCACTTCTTTTTTCCTCTTCTTCCCACAGTGTGATGTTCTTTTTGCCTTTTGCTTTCTACTCTTGAAGCCTGGTGACTGTTGCTTATGAACATTACTTGCCATATTGTCCTGAGAAACTTTGGTTCTCAGCTTAATTCCTGTAACATCTTTCTCCCCATTTTATTCCCCTTCTCATCAGTGACAAGATGAGTTGCCTTGATGATGTCAAGGTTAAATTTTGTCTTCTACATACCAGAATTGGACAGAGTGACACTAAAGACTGAGTATCCTAGCTCCTGATTTAAACATCTGGACATTCCTGGAGCTGTTTTTGCATGACACATCTGTATTAAGGTACAGGTGGATGAGAAATCTCCAGTTGAAGATCCAGAAGGGTCAAGGCAGAGATTTGCTGAGTAAAATGGCTGGTGGAAAGGATTGAAGCTTTCAGAGAATCTTAGTGAAGATAGCCTTACAAAGATGTCAGAATTCCAGAAGCTCAGAAAAGAGTTGTGTTTCCCTCTTTCTATTCTCCCTCCTAGGCTAGAAGCAATCCAGGAAGTGGAAATATTGAGAGGGATTGCATGAGTCAGGAAGGGAAACAAGATAAGACTCTAAAAAGCTCCATTTGGAATTGTCAGGATAGAATTGTATGTATAATTTTGTTAAGCTAAGGCCACTCCATCTTTTGGAAACGTACAAATTATCTACCTAAAAGCACTACAAAAATAAACAGTATATTTTAGAGAAAAACAGTATGTTCATCTTGAAAGTTTATGTCCTTCCTCCTACCCTCTGACAACACCTCATTTGATCTAATCCAGAGTGAAAGGAAAGGAGGACATTTCTCTCTGTTACTTGGTTTCAGTGGCAATTAGAGCTTCTTTCTCTGGAAACACAATGACAGAATGAGGAGCAGTTCTGGCCTCCTCCCTTCAGCCCCCATGTCGGAATGTTGTTTATTGGCTAGAGCTAGCCAATTTCAGGAATGTCTTCTACAGCATTTTCTAGTGTAGGAGCTCAGAGGCAAGAGATAAGGCTTGCCTTAGCACTTCTTTCTTCAGTCATCAAATCCTCCATCTCTTCACCCTGTACCAAGTGTCAGAATCTCTGGCAGCTGCAGAAGCTTTGTTGGGCAACGTGTCAGATTATTTGAGTATTTAGATAGAAACAGTGAAGGAGGCAAGACATAAGTACATCATTTAACACTTTTAGAAATGCTCTAAGTCTAGGTGAATATATACATGCTTCTCCTTCAGTTCTCTCTAAACTAGTGTTTAGATACGGTACACTTCCAGATCCCACACTAAACTGTACACACACACACACACACACGGGTGAATATTTTTCATAATGGCTGCCAGGTTTCTAGTTCTATTTGATATTTTTTTTAATTAACGTTCTGAGGGACTAGAAGTCGATGCTGGTTAGCAGTTTGTCTTCCAGATACAGCTAAGTTTGATTAAACAAATACTGAACTTATTTAACTAATTAAATAAATACTGGGCTAACAGTAAGAGAACCCACTGGATTTCTAGCAGCATTTAGCATGTTTTGGCTCATGAGCAAAGTTTTGGCTGAAAGAAATCCAATATTTTTGGACCAGTGGCCGCATTGGGAAATTTGAAAGCAGGCCTAGGTCTCTCACAATGAAGGGGTCTCTCTGTTTCCAAAATGGCACTTAAAATAGAAATTATGAGTGCAAAGTGGGTAATGATACAACCATTTATTAGAAAGCAAAGTAGTGAGGATACTCTGCCCATCCCTTAGATTGCTCTTTATCGCTCCAACAGATTGATACATTTTTCAACTGAAACACCGAGGTTCCTCCATCTACCATTGCTGTTTTCTAATAAACCCTATGGGCTCTAGAAGTATTCCCCATTCTGCTCATTTCTCATATGCTATTTTAATTAAGAGAAATCAGAAAAAAATTAAAACCAAATAGAGCATGCAACCTCGCAGGTACCATCGCAAGTTTAATAGATACACTTGAGCCCTTGGGCACCAGTTGGCCTACTTTTGCTTAAGAATAACTTTATTAGAAAAACCAATGCAAACAAAATTGAAAATAAATTTTTGACAAGTCCTTGGTTTAACTTTAACTTGATCTGAACTACACACTGAAATGAGAAAGAAGTTATTTCCTAGCTTCAGTTGTCGTGGAATAATTTTGTTTGATCAAATAGGAATAAAATATGAAGTTAAATTAGGCAATATCTTATGTCCATATCCTTTTTAAGAAGAACATAAGAGAATTGGGGTTGCCGTAGAGATTATAAGCTTTATCTCATGGAAGGTTCTTTTGATAACATAGATTACAACACCAACATAGTAGAACCATAGTGTCTTCATACAGAAATATTTATAGCCATCTGGTTCAGAATTTTCTTCCATAAGGATTGTTTTGATCACATTTGATATAAAACAAAATACAGTGCCACTAGAGGACAGCAGTTAGTTTTCATATTTGGAAAGTCACTTTCATGGTTTGTTTGTTTTTTTGCCAACAAATGACAACATGCTTTAAATGCTTTACACATATAACTTAGTCTAAGTCCCAGTGTCCAGTTTGTACATCACACTCGGCCTGCCAGCAAACATGTTGGCTTGCAGTTGATGCAAGCTTTGTTTGCTGGAGTATAACTAGAAAATTTAGCTTAGCATAGCTAAACCTGGTTTTGAACCCAGAAGCAATTAGAGAATGAAGTCATGGTTTTTTTTCAGTTTTAGTTTCTGGTTTCTTCCAAGTAGATTAAACTGGAATGCTGCCTTCAGCCATTATGCCTGGCTTGGTAAGAATGAGACAGCTATTTGTTAGCCATTGTTGTGCCTAAACAACAACAACAATAAAAATGTTTGTTGGTATAGAAGTGAATAGCATGAGAATTCTTTAAAAATGGTATGTTCTGAATCTCAAAAGAATCAGGGAGTGATCAGGAATGTATAAATTATTTCCTACAGTGATAAAAATGACTACCGGCTACTAAAACAATGAATAGATCAGATTATCCTTTCATTACAAGAAAAAAATATCTAGTTTTTGATAATGGAAATGTGGGAGGTAACCGATGAGCTTTGCAGTAATCAACTACCTATATAATGGTGAACTAAGCTTCTCTTTGGAATTCTCTTAGATTTCCTTTAAATAAGGCTATTAATCAAAGCACTTAAATTTCTTTTTGTTCCTTGGACTTTTTCCAGACCTACAAGGAAAGAAATCTGACAGTCAGCAAGATTCCGTGACCATTGGTTAGATGTATTCAAGGATAGTACTCAGACTGATTAAGTCTTTTAGAATATAAATGGATAAACTTTCTATAATGAATATAGCGGTGGCCTCAGGGACTAACAAATTTTAAAGCTGTGTCTCTCAACCTTTGCAGCTTTGAGATTTGTGGAGTTCAACTCTCAGAATTGCCGAGCCGGCATGCTGGAAGTTGAGGTTCACGCATCTTAAAGTTGCGAAGGCTGAGAAATATTGCTTAGGGTGTTAAAACTTCCTTAATTCTTAGGATGGGGACCTCTACAGAATAACCTCTACATTGGGTTATAGATAAAAGCAACCTAGTTTAGGTTTTTATGTAATAATGTTTGTGAGGTTAAGTTATTGGAAGCACATGGTTGCTGTTTATTGGATTGAACAATTATCCAATGATATTTATTCATGTTTTACATATTACAAAATAATAAGCACAGCTTCTGAGACATTTTGAGCATTTAGCAGAGGATCTTCATTCATTCCTTAAATTCCAAATTTATTGTTCTTTGCTTGTAGAGTGGAGAAGCATATACTATGTTCGTCTGAATTTTGTGTGCCACAAAATGCTCCTTGTCTCTTTGGCTTAGAATTTGAGTAGATATGTTTGTGCATATACCACAAATATAGTCATTAACTAGTACATTTCTAAAGAAAAACTAACGAGCTTTTGCTGTTCACAAGAGTAACAGAACGAATGATATGGTTGGGTGACAGCAATAGAGTTCACTGATTTCCAAATATCAAATTCCATTGCTATGAGGATACATTCTCTATCCAGTGTTGATCAGAGAAAAGAGAAATGTTATCCTAGACCTTGGTGGTGCTCAGGGAGAGGAAGATAATGATTTAGTACCTCTTTCATTTTTTTTTCTCTGAAAAAAATCCACCAGTTTTAACAAGGCATCTCAACTATATTCTGTCTGTCTGCAATAACCCAGGATCTTGGTATTATGAATAAGTGGTTCATTGCAGTTTATTTCCCTGTTTTGCTTCTGCTAAAGAAACCATATAACTTACCATGATTTTTGATTACAAAGTCTTGAATTGTTGCATCCTTTTAATAGCTAGAATAGGAATCTTCATGACCTTTTGAAGTTACAACAGCATTGAAAAAATTACTTATGACTATTTTTTACACTTATAACCGTTTTTCACACTTAATGACACTTTCATAATTATCATCATCCCCATGTTTAAGTGATCAAAATTCGGATGCTTGCCAACTGGCATGTATTTATGATGATTGCAGTGTCCTCAGGTCATGTGATCACCTTTTGCGACCACCTGACAAGCAAAGTCAACCGGGAAGCCAGATTCACTAACAGCCATGTTACTAACTTAACAACTGCAGTGATTCACTTAACAACTGTGTCAAGAAAGGTCCTAAAATGAAGCAAACCTCACTTAATGACTGTCTCAGCAGGAGAAATTTTGGGCTCAGTTGTGGTCACAGATCTAGGACTGCTTGTAATTACTTTTTGAAAAGCTGGGATTTGAAGAAAAAAAAATGCTCTCTCCTCCCCCACCCTTACATAGGTACAAAGAAGGTGGTGAAGCTCTCCTCGTTTTGCTTCCTTCAGAGGAAAATGGCATGATTCAGCAGCTGTCACAGAAGAAAGTTCCTGTCAGCAATATCAAGTAAGTTGTTTTCCAGTTTGTGCATAAGTTAGTTATGCATTTGAAACCGAAAGCGATTTCTTTTCTATGAGACCGTTTTTTTTCTTCATAAAATAGATTTTTAAAACTTTCTTTTAAACGATGTGGAACATAATGAGAATATCCATTGGCAACACAATTTATTTTTTACAAATAAACGAAGCATTGCCTACATTTCAAATCTTCTTATTTCTTAGGAAAGCAGATAGACGAAATGCTCTTCCATTACTTCAAATGTTTGGAGAAATGGAGGCCTGTAAATACAATCTGACCTTTCTTGTTTTTGCATCTTCAGCTAGCAATTTTACCCTTTTGTCCCCCAAGCTAAATTATGTGAACTGCCAACACTTAAATCTGTTTTGCAAAGACAGAGCTGAGACAGTGAACTCTTGTCAGTAGCAAAATTACACGAAATGTGGGATGATTTGGATGCTGTGTGGAAGGTGTATGTGGTGTGTGTAATATTAACATCAGTAATGTATTTTTCTTTTAAAAAATGTACCGTTAGCCAAAGAAATAAAATTGGAGAGAAAAAAATTGGCTACTGCCACTATTAACTCCTGCCAAATACCCACTTATGCTTTTAAAATCTATTATTAAAATATAATACTTTTCAAAACAAATATACTCCAATCTTTGAAGAATTGAACATTTGGCGAAAGCGGCAGTAGTATTGTTAAATTTGTAGCATTAATGCTATTTTAGCCTTTTTCCTCCAAGCAAAGCTCAGTTGATAGCACCAATAGTCTCCTGCTTTGCTTCCAATGATATCAGGTTTATACCTTCATGCATACAAAACTAATTGCCATTTGCTACCTAATATCCAATAGTTCAATATGCAGAAAAAAATAGTTCAGATGCTGCACTGAAGTAGCGGTTTGCTTCTGATAATGTTGTTTACAGTGCTTTAAATCATGGATGATAAAGTGGGAGTGCAGTGAAGCTTGCAGATTCTTGTAAATGGGTCCTTTTTGTCTTTTTAAAGGAATTTAATTATTTTCAAAAGTCATTTAAATAACAGAGCTGTAGCTTGCTACATTCATTTTTGCAGCAGAAATAATAATCCAGGATTGTTTGAATACATAAGAATATTGTACCTTAAGTCTAGCTAAAGCCATCTTCTTTTCAAAGGTTGTAAATGATAGGGTAGGGTAGGGTAGGGTAGGATTAGGATTAGGATCAGGATCAGGATCAGGATCAGGATCAGGAATAGAACAGAACAGAACAGAATAGAATTTCATCTTGGAGGACTTCTAGTCCAACCACCTGCTCAGGCAGGAAAGCCTATACCATTTCAGTCAAATGGTTGTCCAATCTCTTAAAAACTTCCAGTATTGGAGCATTCGCAACTTCTGGAGGCAAGTTGTTTCATTGATTAATTGTTCTAACTGTCAGGAAATTTCTCCTTAGTTTGAGATTGAAGGTTCTTAAAAACATTCAGCAGATATCGGGTCCATGTTTAAGAAGGTACACTGAAGTTGGGCTGCAGAATTCAGCACATGAAGAATACCTGTTTTCTGATTTTTAAACAATAAACATCCAATAAAATGTAATGTCCTTTGGAAAGTGCTAAGACTTCCTTGCTTTGTTGTTTATATCCTGCTCCAACAGTCAGTGTGTAACACCAATATTGTCTTTATTTTCATATGATGTAGGAATCATTACAGTTTAACCATAAGGCACATCTATACTCTGCACAGGTAATCCTCGACTTACACAGTTCGTTTAATGACCATTCAAAGTTACAACAGCACTTTAAAAAGTGGCTTTTTCATACTTACAACCGTTACATTATCCCCATGGTCACGTGATCAAAATTTAAACACTTTGCAACTGGCATGTATTTATGATGGTTGCAGAGTCTGGGAGTCATGTGATCACCTTTTGTGACCTACTCACAAGTCAAGTCACTTAACAACCCATGTTACTAGTTTAACAACTGCAGTGATTCATTTAACAACTGTGGCAAGAAAAAATGTAAAATGGTGCAAAATTCACTTAACTGCCTCACTTAGTAACAAACTTTTTGGCTGAATTGTGGTCATAAGATGAGGAGTACCTGTCATCAGTTAACTCTGTTGTCCAAGACCTAGATAGTAATCTCTTTCTGTGAGATTTTAGAGGAAGGTTTCTTATCCTGTCTGTAAGATGAGTAATTTCTGTCACTGCTTTCTTTTCCGTGGTTTTCCAAATACTAAAACAGATATTTAAATTTTCTCTGCTGCTGCATCTATCAGTCAATAATGTTTTCTTGTCTAGGCTAAACACATCTAATTTTTAAAAATGGCTTTGCCTTGCTGTCCCTATGTTACAGTCTCTCCTTTAAATCTTTTCCAGTTGCCAATATTTTCTGAGACGTCGTGTGCCCCAAATTTCTAGCAAATTTTAATCAGGTCACACTAATGCTGAGTAAAATGGCATTATTATTTTTCATATCTTGTCAACCGCTACTCAGCCATAAGACCTAAAAATGGCTTTGGCTTCTTTAATTAGTACATCACTTGGCTGACTCATTTTCAATATTTTTGTGTTCAATAGCTTCTGACTTTAGCTTTGATTAGCCAGTTCTTGGGATTCGATTGTCATTTCCTATTTTTGATTTAGTAACTTTTAGCCATGTTGGATTCATCGTGGCCCTGTTTTCTCTTCATATCTACATCTTAATGTATGAAAATAAAGAAGGGTGGCCTGAAATGTTATCCTTGTATAATTTATCCAGAAGGAGAACTCACTGTTTCATTTTATTTGTTGACCTTGGTTTGTGAAATAAATTGGTTTTTTTTAAATTATTATTATTTTTTAGTATGCAGATTCTAAAAATGGCAGAAGAGAAAGACAAGGGAATTGTATGGCTTCTTTCTGAGATGAATTGTTAAGGTTGGGGAGCTGGCTTGGATGCAAGGCTTTTATAAAACTTGGTGTGTCCATCTTGGCCTTGGTTTTGGATCTTTGATTACGGTTGTGAGACAGAAAATGTTTAGGAAATTACATAGCAGAATATATGGGGAGAATATTGACGATGCAAGAAAGTGAGAACTGAGGGAGGAATTGGGGATGAGACAAGAGGCTTACATTCTCCAGCTGCTTATGGTAAGTAGATACATTTTTTAGATTAAAACTAAGGAATCAGGTACTTCTCTTTGTAGTCTAAGTTGCTTGTGTGTCTTGGATTTTTAAAATGTTATAAACCAAACAAATCAAACCTTTTGGTGTATCAGCTTGAAACTTTACTTTTTAAAAGGTGAATAATCCAAATGCTGATCCTAGATGGTTAGGTCCTTATGTTAAGACTTTTTATATTGTTCCTGATGGATTTCTGTCCAAGGAATGTCAGACCTCCTACAAACTAGAAAGAGGCTGTGGTTACTCAAAATCATTACAAGTAGTTCTCAAATTACAACAGTTTGTTTAGTGACTATTCAAGGTTGCAATGGCACTGGAAAAAATGACTTATGGCCACTTCTCACACTTATGACCATTGCAGCATCCCCGTGGTCATGTGATTTACATTCAAATGCTTGACCACTGACTGATATTTATTACGGTTGCAGTGTCCCGGGGTCACGTGATCACCCTTTGTGACCTTCTGAAAAGCAAAGTCAATGGGAAGGCCGGATTCACTTAACAACCCTGTTACTAATTTAACCACTGCAGTGATTCACTTAACAAATATGGCAAGAATAATTGCAAAATGAGGCAAAACTCACTTAACAAATGTCTCACTTAGCAGCATAAATTTGGGGCTCAATTGTGGTTGTAAGTCAAGGATTACCTGTACTATTAAAAAAAAGGTGGCAGGTTCCCCTTCTTAGAAATCTCCATTCCTTATTCTCTGGTGCTCTATACACAGATAAAGAGTTGGCATTCCAATGATTTATTAAGTTTATTTTTTAAGTCTTTTAACCCATATAGTGTGAGAAGATATCTTTTGGCACAGACTCTATAAAGTTGTCTAGAACCAGTTTTTTGTTTGCAAGTGAATGCTTGCTTTGGGTCACCGAAGTGGTAAAAGCAGGTTTAACCTGGAATGGCCTGCCACCCAGAACATCTGTTGAAGCAAATATTACCTATAAGGCTATAGTGGGGCATTGTGTTGTTGAACTGACTTATCCCCTGATTCTTTGATGGAGAACCACTTTGCATTTGTGGGTGCACAGTTGTGTTTGTGAATTTGGAGTTCTGTTGAGATTTCTCAGATTTGGATACATTCTAGTGAAAATATGTTTAACCACTTAAAAGTTGTCTTATGAAAAAGCTCAGTATGAAAAAATGCTGCTAAATATTCAGCTCTTTCCTTCAGAGGAGCTCAGTTTTCTATCTTTTTATAAGGAGAAGGAGATATATAATGTTAATTCAGTAATTTTATCTTGGAAGAATGATTTTCTCTTCCAGTTCAAATTGTTTTCTGTGTAAAAGGCTGGAACTGCAGCTTTTGTTGCTTCCATTATTAATTTTAAGAGAACACTCTGCATACCTGATATAATTTCAGCTGTATATTCACAGTAGTTTTTCTCCATTTTAAAATAATGGGGAGGAGCGATGAAGAAGTATTCCTCAGATGCAGAAGCATTTCTTCTATGAACAGGAGACAGGTCTTTGTAGGCCTTTAAGAGAAGATATGAGAATGTTTCTGTGATTTACCTGTGTTCTCTGTGACTCTCCGCTCTTCCAGAATCAATCCTGAGAAACTTTTAGATGTCCAGAAGAAACTGCAGTCCTTATTGGCTCAGGATCAAGATTTGAAAGAACGTGCACAACGGGTAAGGGGACAATGGCTAGTCCACTGATATGTTAAGTGGCATGATTGTAGAGTCTCATTTTTAGGTGTATAAGAAATATTAATCTTGATTTTATAGTTATAGGAGATCTGTAAAGATATGCTTATGTTCTTTGACTGAAGTAAAGAGGTATTAGAAATTAATTAATTGAAATTAATCAGCAGTTCATTTATTAAATCTATTTATTAAGTAAATTTATATGGTGTCCCAGCTCACACATTGGGGATTCCAGACAGTTTATAACAGGGGTGTCAAACTCAAGGCCCGCAAGGCCCCGTTTTTATTATTATTATTATTATTATTTGGATTTATATACCGCCCCATTCCGAGGACTCGGGGCGGTTCACAAATGTAACTATGAACATAGAAATCATTTAAAACCCCTTTAAAACCCCGTTTACTGGCAGAGGGTGCAGGAGGCCACCCCAACCGAAAACTGAGCTCGGGAACCTGTTTTTGCTGGCAGAGCGCTCAGGCCATAGGCGCCCCCAACACGAGTGATATCAATCTGGCCACGTTCACCGTGGCCACGCCCACCTCAGCCGCCTAAGGTCAAACACAACCCTGGTGCGGCCCGCACTGAAATCGACTTTGACACCCCTACTAGCATTAAAAACCTGGCTTGTTGCTATGCTTGGGCCCAGATTGTGGGACTGAACCTGAATCTTGGTTTTATTGATGATTTCTCGGTTTTATTGATGGTGTTGGTTAGTTTTTCCCCTTCTATATTTGTTATTTATTATTGTTTATGATGATTTTGTTTTTTCTTTGAGCATTTGAGCATCAGTGTGAGGGTGAGGGATTTATCAGGTTCATGATGAAAGGAAATACTACACAGCATTCACTGGCCATGTTCTCCACCCCCCTCCAAACTTCATGCAGGAAGAGAGAAGGAAGTAGCATAGAACTCTTATGTTTTTGCGCAATATACCAACAGCAGCAACCAGTTTTATTTTAGTCATTTTTGCCATATCTTTGTGACCTTGCTCTCCCTTATTTCTGTTGTGCTTTTGTCATTGAGTTGCTGAGTTGGCTTATTCAAATCTTTTTAACTTAGGTTGTTAGTTGCCATAAAAATGTTATAGAGCAGCTGGTACTGCTGAAATAATTGTTACCTCTGTAAATAGTCTGTCGGCCACCTGGTTTCCTGTTGATTTGGATATCTAAGCTCATATAAAAAGAACATTTTTTTTTACATATCTTGGGACATTTTCATATACAACCTTTTTAATTTAAAAGAAAAAAATATTTTTGTTCCCTGAAAAGAACGTGTGAACTGATTGACAATAAAGTGCAGTAGGTGTCCAGAGGTGATTATATAGAGGGAAAATTGGTCTTCTCAAACTTTGGAGCTTAGAAAAAATGGTTAAGATTTAGAGAATGTATGCTAACAAGATTTTTTTAAAAAACATCCTGAGATGTATAAAAGTATTTAAGAATTAAAAGGACAGCGTTTTTTTCTTTCTTTCTTTCACTCACTCTTCTACCAATAAATATGTATAACTTTGTATAACATGTTCAAACTTGAGGCTTCTACGCATACAGAGATGTGGGAAACTACTTTATTTGATGTCATCTGTTGCCCCATTGTAGCTTGGTACTATTAATTGTGATTGGCAACGTATTGTAACTTCCAGAAGAGAAGCACATTTCATATCATCTTCGACCTTATTCTTTTAGCCTAGCAAAGGTTGGCCTAGGGAAAGGAGTAGAAGACCTTTAATTTCTTCCTCCTGAAACTCATGAAGTGGTATGAACAGGTTTCCCTGAGTCAGACTAGGCTCCTGATGATTACATGGTCATGTTGTTTTCTTGGAAGAAGTTTGCCACTATCTTTTTCCAGATTCGTTGCGTGGAATTTCCTGCTGATCTCTTGTCTAACCAAGACAAATTCCATTTAACTTTTTCAGGATCAAACAAAGATAGCATAGGACTGCCCTCTGCTGTGATCTTTGTGTGGTTCACCTTTGAGCTGCAAGCGAGGATCATATAGCAAATTCATTTCCTCTTATATAGTTATTAGTTCAAAAAGATCCATGTTAAAATGGTACAGTTTACTTATTGGATGTTTGTATTTGTTTTTGGTGTAGCAAAAAGTTGCATTTGCCAGCATATGCTCATACTTTGTAGTTTATGAGTACTTCCGATGTAGAATGTCACGAAGTTAAAACCTTTCTGTAAATTAATTAGAATAAGAATAACGGAAAGGGACCTTGGAGGTCTTCTAGTTTAACCCCCTACTCAGGCAGGAAACGCTATATCATTTCCACTGATTAATTAAGTTGTTTTCACTGATTCTAACTGTCAGGAAAGTCCTTCTTAGTTCTACGTTGCTTCTCTCCTTGATTAGTTTACATCCATTGCTTCTTCTCCTGCCTCCAGCTGCTTTGGAGAATGATTTGAGTAAAAACATTTGAGTAAAAATGAAAATTGTTGAGATGTAGAAGATAGAATATTGAATATCTCTGCTAAAGTCTGAAATCATACCATGTTTTGGTCATCATGTGTGTAATTACTTTTTTCAGCTAAGCCTACTTTACTAGATAAAATGAGGCAGACTCATGTAGAAAATTTAGCCACTGAATCCCTTACTTAGTTCAAGAATCCATCTTATGCATTTTAAAAAAATGACTATGTAGTCTATACTTGAACATAATCAGTGACTTGCAACAGTAAGAAAACTTTACCTTTCTTTGTCACTAGTTAGAATTATGCAGTGTTCATTGATTAACAAATATACCCCTTCTTTGTTTTGTTGAGCATATCTGAAGATTCTGCATTTATTTTTAAAATTCTTAAATCAGTGTCACCTAATTCTGAATTTTGTTTTCCCCAAATTGCTTTCCAGTCTTTGCATTCTTTCTTGGTAACTTACTCCAGTTTGTTTTCAGATATTCATCTGACTTTTTGTCTAGTTGCCTTACTGTTGTATCTACTTTTCTTTACCTACTTTCTGTTGCCTGTCCCCTTGTTGGAGTTGTTTGCAGTAAATCCCTACTTATTCTAGTTTATAATCTTTTTATGTTTTAACTCTGTGACAAAAGAGAAGCATCTATGTGATCAATTATTCCACAAAACCTAATCACACAGGACTTGCATTTTTAAAGGAAGCCATCAAAACTAAAAACAGATCCTTTTGTAGATTATTTTTAGTGCCTCTGAAATGAATTTAGGAATTTTTAATTTGGCACAGTTCATTGAAAGGCCTTACAATTACTTTCCTTGGTTTGCAGCACATGCCAAATTTTATGACAACTCTCAAAGCTGGAAAAGACCCCATATTTAGAGCCTTGCTCGTAAAATCTATTTATTACTCCATTTTTAATCACACATTTGTTTCAGTAGCTCAAGGCAACACATGTGCTTTTTTCCCACCTCCATTTTACTTTCCAAATTACAATGTAAAGTATGAAAAGTGAAACATGATGCTCATACCAATGAATTATTCAATATCTTTCTTGGCTGAATGGAATTGGATTGTCCTGTCTTAGCCCAACCTTTCCAAACTTGATACTTTCCTGTTGTGCCTGGGCAGCACTACCAACACTCCTTGGAAGAAATGCTGCAAGTCACTTCCTCTTGCTAGTTTCTTTTGTGCAAGATCAGGGCTGCTAAAACTTGGAGGACCCAAAGATTTCAGGTGGAACCTGTCTGGAAGGAGATTATCTGATCACTAGGTGTGAAAACATTGCTTCCTTGGGGTTGTAGGACTGCTGCTTAGGGAGCATCCTCTGTTTGTCAACATAACAACAAGGGAGATGCTGCCATAGATTTCTGGTCTGATTAAATTATAGCTTAGTACTGATGAAATGAGTCATGGAAATGGAATGATGAAAAGGAGAATGGCTTGCAAGCAAATACTGGAGTAATAACTAACAGGAGCAGGTATAATGGTAGGTTATAAGCTGGCTGTTACAGGAAAAAAAAAATCAATAGTTGCAAACAAAGCCAGTTGGATTCATCTCAACCTGGACACCAACATTGAGACAGTCAACAAGGAAGTACCGTGTTTCTCAGAAAATAAGATCGAGTCTTATTTTCCTTTAGACTTGAAAATAAGCACTTGGGCTTATTTTTGAGGTGGTCTTACTTTTTTTGAGGTGCAGCAGGCCAGACTCG
>JANHFL010001886.1:5232-25617 GCA_032468155.1 Oxyrhabdium leporinum
TTTGTTTTTCCACTGTTGTATAAACACAATTTCCACCCAGTCACATGATCAAGCCACACCCACCAAGCCACGCCCACCAAGCCCACCAAACCACACCCACAGAACCGGTAGTGGAAAATTTTAGATTTCACCACTGAAATAAGTGTATGTTCCAGAGAAAGGAGAAGTGGTGGCCTTTAACTATTGTGTAAACTTAGATGGCTATTAAAACATGGGTGCAATTGGCTATTTTCTCTATTAATAGGCCTTAAGAAAATTCTGCTTGAGATGGTGGCCTTTCTAAATGCACACAAAATGCACTGATCTGAAGGAGAAAATAAAACAGTATGAAGACAAAGCTTTTTAAGCAGAGATTTATAAATTTAGTGCTTTATAACTATCAGAAATTAATGTTTTATATGCTTAACTTCCACACTGTTGCAATTTGTACATGCCACATATTCTATTTTTTTTAATTCCCTGTAGAGATTTTTGATAAACTATTGAACAGTAACTGTTAATCAAAGTTTGCAGTACTATTGCAGCAATCTAGACACAAAGTCTGATTGTGTTTCCAAACTGGCATGGCTAGCAAGAAATTCAAGTGTTGAGCATACTCTGAGCAGATACTCACTTGACTCAGAACTGTTCAGGCTTATAAGGATAATCCTAGTTTCAACACATTAAAGTAAGCTGCCATTTGATTGTATTGGGCCAAGGTAGCATTCCAAGCCCTGTAATGCAACCTTCATTTGCATTATCCCCCATTGGTTATTACTGGAAGATAGAGACAAAAAGGAAACAGTTTTTGGTATGATCTGCATTGAAAGGAAATATTGCAACTTCAGACAGGACTTCAGGGTGGGCTTTCAAGCTGCTTAAAAAAGTAAGAGAAGGGAGGCATATGTTTTCTGTATACCGTAGCTGAGAAATGTATTTTTGAACATAGACAGAACTTTGATTTTCCAAATATTGTTCCATGAAGCAAGGACCATGCTGAAATGATTATTGAAATGTAGATTTAACTAATTAACTATATTGTCTTGGGTAAAAAGTATAAATTAATCTGATTTCAAATACAGAATCATATTTTGGATGGTGCCATTCCTTGTATAAAGCCTATACAACTATCCCGTTGGTTCCTCAAAGACTCCTGTTGATTACTGTATGCTTTCATTTTAATACCCATTTATGTCCACTCATTTCATTATATACTATATAGGCTACCTAAAGCAGTGTTTCTCAATGTCAGCAACTTAGGGTGTATGGACTTTAACTTCCAGAATTATCCAGCCAGCATGAGTTGTGAGAGTTGAAATGCACACATCTTAAAGTTGAGGTTAAGAAAAACTGATCTACAACATATAACATTAACTTGAAATAACCAATATGGGCAGTATATAAAGCAAGTATATAAAGCAAGTGATTAATCCCGTGTGGTATATTGGTCCGATTCTATTGCTGCCACCATAAATAAAAAACAAACACCCACAACTCCTTCAACAGAGACTGAAACAGGTTTGGTTCAAGTCCCTGTATTCTTTATCTTTATCACTGCAGATAACCAACAATTTAACATGCAAGCAATACGAATGAGCCAAGATAGGTATTCTTAATGCTTATTTGCAAACTTCCAACATTTCTAGGAACTGATTAAAAATTATTTCCATCATGCATGTTTTAATGACTAAAAGTAGTCCTTAATTTACAACTACAATTGGCACCAGAATGCCTGTTGTTAAGCAAGGCAGTTAAGTGAGTCACACTCAACTTGACAACCATTTTTGCCACGATTGTTAGGAGAATCACTGCAGTTGTTAAGCGAATCCAGCTTCCTGCATTGACTTTGCTTATTGGAAGCTGGCTGGGAAGGATGCAAATAGGGAGCATGGGACACTGCAACCATCATAAACCATGCTAGTTGTCAAGCACCCAAATTTTAATCATGTGACTGTGAGGATGCTGCAATGGTTGTAAGCATGAAACCAGCTTGTAAATCACTTTTATCAATGCTGTTGTGACTTTGAATAGCCATTAAATGAATGGTTGTTAATCAAGAACTACCCTGCAATCCATTTGAGACTAGAAGTTGCGTATATGCAGTATCCAGTCTCCCCCAGTAGAGCTACTAATACAAATATATAAATTTCAAGATCAGATAATTGAATAAAAATATTTTCTTTCTCAAAACACACTAAACCAAAGTGAAAAAGAAAAAATAAATAGATTTTTCATACGGGTTATTATTTTTTTCATCTGTGACATTATCAAAGGTTTCATACTTGATTAAGCATACAATTCAGTATATGTATGTATTTATTTAATAACTTTATTTGACACCCATCTTGCCACAAGGCAACTTTGGAAAGTTTATAAACTTAAAAGCAATGAACAATATAAATATATAGAGCAATGACATTATAAGTTAAGCTAAAAAGATGAAGGGGGAGGGAAGTGCAGAGGGTGAGGTGGGATTTGCTATTAGTCCATCAACCACCTCCAGTGTGGCACTCCCCACTGGGGGCCAAGCCAAGTTTTCAGGCCCTTAAAGAAGGTCAGGAGGGTGGGTGCAGACCTTACCCTGGGGGATGAGAAGGACAGGAGTCATGGCAGAGAAAGCTCTTCTCCTTGAACCCTGCCAGCAAAATTCCTTAACTGATGGGATCTGCAACATGCCTCCTCTGCCAGCACGGATGGGGAGGGCCATCATATTGGATTATATGGAAATATATTGCACTGTATTCACTGGATCTTATTTTCAAGTAAAAAAATTATAGAATGGTAATCTCTGCAATGCAGAAAAGGTAGCAAGTTTAGTAGGAACAATTTGACAATGTAAAAATTGAGTGAAGCCTGTCACAATATCTTATTTACCACATCTCATTATACAAGCTTGAAATTCCACCAATTCCATCTGGCTCTATAATGGATAAAGATAAATAATGCTCCACATGGAATTTTGCCAGGTTGAAGAAAAGGCAAATCGTAATAAATGTTATCCTCATCTTGGCTTCCTGGATTAAATAGTAAAAGCAAGATTAGCGACGCCTCAAATTTACTACCACTTAGTCTCCCATTTCCCATATGCTCTCATAAAAGATGTTTATAGCAGTTTGTACACGTGCCAGAAGTTGTGATGGGTGGCAACTAAGTACAATATACTATCCTTCTATATTGTTATAAGTTTTCCTTTATGAATGATGTATGCAAATAACCACAGCAAATAACTTTCCAACAAGCGTCATTTTGATGTATCTAGCTCCAATGTGTACTCTTACTAAAGTCAAATATTACTCCCTCCCTTTTCTTACCAAACTAAAGCTAAAGCACTATATGAATGGTGATATTAAAGCCCTCACAAATGCCTCTGAATGTTTAAGTGATTCTTTTAACATTAACAGTAAAACTAGATGGAATCAGACCCAAGTTAGGTGGTTTTTCAAAAGACAAGTGGAGGGCTTTTTCCTTGAGGAAGAAACAAAGCAATCTAGTTGCCTTTTGAAAAAGCACCTTTGAGACAACTATGACCTGGATGACTGAGAATCTCCACAGACATACAGTCCCAAGTTAGCTTGTTCATCGTGAAGTATTCTTATCACAAGACTAGAAGATTATTAGCAATACAGAGATTTCATCTACATTTTTAATTATCTGCGTTTTGGGTAACATTTGATCTTCACAAAAATAACTAAATTGAAATGGAATAAGTCTTTCCTACACTCAGGATAATTTTTAATAACATACTTCTCTAATCAACTTTTGAAAATATCCAAGTAATTTCATGTTTTTTTAAAAACTACTTGACTCTCTACAAATGAAATTAGACATATAAATGTCTATTAGGATATAAATCTGATTAAACTAATTTTGCATGTACCACCATGTTTTCTTTGCCATAGGACTAATGAGGAGTAGAATGTACCATCAACACTTGGAGTTTATTATCTGAGATAAATTGTTATTACAGAAGTTCGCATTTTGGGTGTGTTTTTTGTTAATGAGTAGAGAGAAAGGAGTTAAAATTTGCAGAGATTATTTACTCTATTGCCACAATCACTTTCTCATAATTAGTACTTGCTGACCCTCTCCATAAAGACACAGGAACATTCAGAATAGTCTGCTGCTGCGGGATTCCTGAATGCCTAGGGAATTGTGTTATGGTGTAGTGAGATGGCAATACAATTATTCCTAGGCATTCTCTTTGGTTTTATGGATCCTAAAATTGTCTTTAGATTTAGCAACTTTTTCAGGTGCCAAACAAGAATTGAGTACAGGTAACACAAGCCTGTAATGGCAGATCCAAATGTATACATGTGAAAACATTATGTTGTGTCAACTATATGGCCATAAGGCAGATCAAAAAAATCTGTCTTGCTTTCTCTTTGCATCTTCAAGGTGCCGCCAAGCAGAATTATTTCACGTGGTGAAGGGGCTTCTAAGCAATGATCCTGATATTACAATAATTTGCTACAAAGAAGATGCAAAGCACTTCAAAAGTCAAACAATGTGGGACTTGACACATCATAATGCTGAAGTTATGGAGCATTACATGGTCATGTAATGGTCATTTGTTTAGGTATTCATTTCAGCTTCTGAAGCCTAAGAATGGAAAAAAGATGCTTACACCTACATAACCCACCACATGAAAGGCTGGATTTTGAATATTAAGATCATAGAGTAGCTGGTTGATAGGGTAGGTGCAGGAAATTGTAACCTCCTCTCTTCATCAGGAGTAGTCACCCATTTTTGGATAAATCAATAATATGGCCTCTTCTATAGAAGGCCTAACTGATCCCAGAGTAATTTATCAGTGAACTAGCAAGAAGCAAACTCTTATTCAGAAGTGCTATAAAAAAAGAATTTAATTTGAAACATCCCTCATTTACTCTTTCAGCAACCAGACCACTTGGCCTCTCACTTTGTTTCTCTCCACAGTGATGCTGAAGCTGCGTGAATGTAGTTCAGAGAGGCAATACCTCAAATCACAATCAAAGGGACACAAAACTTCTGTGGCCACAACTTTAAGTGAAAGATTATTGAGAAGGGGAGGGCAAAAGGAGCAGAGAAGCACCTTCCTACGTGCTCCCCTACTACATCTCATAATTTCCACAGTAGTAGTAGTAATGGGTGGGGTGGGGTGTCTAATATTTTTCCCACAGACACAGTGGTTGTCAGCAGAAAACAATATGCTCCAAGAGATTAAAAAAGAGAATTGTGCTTCTTTTCTCATTCTTATAGCTGTATACATACAAAATAAGTATTGTTGGAGAAATCACTCAGACATTAATTTTATTCCAGAAAAGTCATATGTAAAGGGTGGAGGATAAAAGTGGGGAGATTTAAGCAAGACTAGCTTCAATGTCACATAAGGCACCATGTTAAGTAAGTAGGCTTCAGGAAGCACACACTCTTTTGTGTACATCCAAGCTTCAAGTGAGCACACCATCGCTCTTATATTTTTTATGGAAACCAAATAGCAACTTGCAACTTACAGAGGAAAGAAGGTGCAATTTAGGGAAATTAGCCTGAGAAAGCGTTACGGCCATGAAGTAATAGGAGTCTGAAACTGTTTACTACAATCACAATTAATTACTCTGGAACAGACATCTTGAAAAAAAAATCTCATCTACTGCAAATGGGACAAAATAATAGTTTCCCCTTTTCCTGCATATTATCCTAATGTTATTTTCTTTTGATAATGTGAAACACACACGAGGAATTTAACTAAATATATCACGGTGGATTTTCATTCATTCATTCCTGGGGCTCTTCTTTTCCGGCTCCCATCTGGCCCGTGTCATGTACAATGCAGCCTGCTCCTGTTCACACCACTTCAGGTGTAGACCATTCTTCTCCAGTTGTTCCCAAATAGCCACACCCAGCCAAGTGAACCCTGCAGTGACAAGTGCGGAAGAAAGACATGTTGTCTTTTCACACAGCAGCCAATATAGTGTCTCACTGTGGCAGAGTCTGAGCGATTACAGCTTTAGTTCCCACAAAAGCTACCTTAGAGAAATGCATCCTGCAAATATATATTTTTGGTGAGCATTTTTGTGAGCTTCAGTCACAGAGGATATAATCTATGTATGTGCAGATGTCATTCTTCCACTTATAGCTTTCCTGTGTTTCTGTTTGTTCTTCTCTATTTTTGTTTCCAAGGAGAAGAATATTTGTTTTCCTGCAGAAAGGTGAGAGGAAAATGCAATTTGGAGTAACTGCAAAATGTCAGGTCTAGGAATGCTGAGAGGAGACAAGACAAGAAGAAGAAAAAAGGATGGGGGGTATAAAATCACAGTTGATAAATGTTTTCATAGATTTGATTGACCAAAAGTTCAGGAAAAGTTTCTTTTCCTTTCCTTCCTCCTTCCTTCCTTCCTTCCTTCCTTCCTTCCTTCCTTCCTTCCTTCCTTCCTTCCTTTCCTCCCTTCCCTTCCCTCCCTCTTACCTCTCTCTCTCTCATCAGTGTTGACTTCTGATGACTACCTGAGTGAACCTCTGCAGGTGTTTTTTTTTTGCAAGATTTCAAAAGTGCCTTGCCACTGGCTCCTTCCTAGGGCTCAGAGAGATGTATGGCTTAACCTGATTTTACTTTTTCTTTATGAATGCATACCTCAGAATGGTTTCTGCAATCATTTGCATGCAATGAATAAAAATAAAAAGCTCCTTGTTGGCATCAGTTATTCATTAAAACAAATAGAAAAAAAAACATCTGGAATTGTATCTGTATTATAAGCTGAGAAGGAAGCATTTCCCAATGATGTTTTCAAGAAATTAGGGTGGCTTATGGTATTCTAGGAGCACAGTGTTAATGGTTCATTATAATAACCTTCCCTAAATTATTTTCTATCAGTAACATTTAAGCTTAAACACAGTAGCTTCTTTGATGACACTTCTTTTGGATGCAGCTTATTCACCACCCAGGGCAATTAATTCTAACTGAAATGTTATCTATTCTGCCATGTTTCTTGATATTGGATCATGCCCTATATTACCCTTGCTTTTCAGGAAACAATTCAGCTTTCTCTGCCATCCAATCTAAATAAGGATATTTCCTTCGCTCAACAGAGAAACAGAATGACCTCAGGTTGGAAAAAAATAGTAGGAGTGGGAGTAACTCCTGTCTTCCTGTTAGCTTCCCCACTGAGTTTCCTTGTGAGAAGCCGCTGGTGTAAGAAATCTTCCTTCCTTTCCTCCCTCCCTCCCTCCGTGTTACTTCCTGCCTTCTTTCTTTACTTCCTTCCCTCCCTCCCTTTCTGCCCTTCTTTTTTCCTTCTTCCACCCTCTTGTCCTTTCTTCCCTCCCTCCTCCCTCCCTCTTTGATCCTCCCATCCTTAGCTCAGGATGTAGGGACGGCAATATGCATATATAGCTCTGTACTACAATACTACATGCTGCTGTCTAATATCAGTCATCTGAGCCTGTTGCTTCACTCTGCCTAACAGTAGAGCCAGGATAATAAGGGCTTGGCAAAAGATGTCCATGTCTTACTCAAAGACAAATACCATAATGTTACCCAGCTCTGAGTGACACCAGTCAAACAGTGATGCATTCCCCTCCTGCTTCTTCACTTACTATTGACTCAAGGCCCTGTTGGGAGAGCTTATTTCTTTGTCCAAGATGGTACATTTAATCCTATGCACTGTAATTACATGCTAACCTGTGTTACAGTGCTCTGAGAAGGAGAAGGGCAGTGATGTAACAAAGAAAAAAATTTATTGCTCTTTTAAACCAATTCTTAAATAAAGGAACATGTATAAGGGTAACATTCAGTGAAGTTTTTTTTCATGCTGGCCCTTCATTTAATGCTTAAAATTAGAGAAATAAAAAAGATACAAAGAAGTGGCTTTTAATATTCTTCACAACAGTTACACCCCACCAGATGAGGATATAATTTGGAAAATACTAGACTGTGCAAAGATAGATTGACATTAAAACTAAAAGATAAAGGAGACACAGAATACTATTTAACATGGAATAGATTTTATGAATGGTTAGAGATAAGAGGTAGAGATTAGATAAAAGAAAATTTAATGTGGAGGCTCAGGGAGGGAGAAGAACTGGATTCCCTAGTGTTCGGAGCTCGGGGGGGAGGCCATTTTCACTCTCCCAGAGGCTCCAGGAAAGCCTCTGGACCCTGGGTAGAGTGAAAATTGGGCTTCCCAGAAGTTCGGGGAGGCTGGAAACGAGTCATTTCCAGTCTTTCCAGAGCGTCCAGAGCCCGGGGGAGGCCATTTTTGAACTTCCAGAGGCTCCAGGAAAGCCTCTGGACCTCGGGGAAAGCAAAAACGCCCCCCCCACCATGGTGCAGGAGGCCGGCTAGGCCATGCCCACCATGCCCACACCTACCCAGCAACCAGGTAGCAAACCCATTGCTGTGGTTTTTGAAGCCCACCCCTGGGTTTAGGATACACAGGATAGTCTTCTCCTTCACTTAGGGCTGTCAGATGTGCTGGGACCACAAGTTCCAGAATTCCTAGCTGTGCTAGTCAAAGTGGGGGTTGGGTATATCAGGAGAGACATAAAAGTAAGCTGAATACAGTGGGAATGAGTTATGTAAGGTGCGAGTGGTAAAATAAGAAGAATTAAGAGTAAAAGAATGATGAAAGTATTGACTGCAAAACTGATCAATATGGAATAAATATGCTGAGATGATATGGTCATATGCAGAGAATGAACAAGGATCAAATTGCAAAAACATGTATGTGTATGGATTGAGAGGAAGAGAAGGAGCAGGAAAAGACTGGATACAGGTAATGGAACTCTCAGAAAAAAAACATGAAACTACAAGTTTAATAATAAAAAGAAAATGCATGAATTGATAAACAGATATGATGGAAACAAAGATGGTTTGTAAGAAGATAAAAGTATCAGGAGGTATAATAAATGGTGTTGTTTGGAACTGGATTTAGTTAGATTTGTTTTTGTACTCTTATCTCCTGCTGTTAAAATTTCTTTTGCCTATTACTTCCTACTCTTCACTTTGTATTACAAAGCTTACTCCAGAAAAAGAATAACCATGTAAGTATCTATATAATGAAAGTTGTCTAAGTTTTCAAATCTCTTTGTACATATAACCACACGTGGAGTGTAAGGCAAGGAAGTAATTGTACAAGTTTTTCACAGCTTTCCACAATTCAGTTTTTTTTTTTTTCGAGAAGTCGACGAAGTTGCATTTCTCAGCTGTTTATCTGAGATGCACCTTCCACTGTGTCTTAGATTTCCTTTGATACTATTAAATGGTAATGTGAGAATGTTATGATAAAGATGTCACTGAAATGCTATGCTGTTCTGCATCTGCCAAGGACAGTTTCAACCCATGAGTTATTGGACAACATAATGGCTTCCTTAGTCTGCACTTCAGAGCCCTTAATACATCCATTAGTGACAAGTTCTGGAGTAGACACAATATTATATGCCATTTCTTACTGAATTATATTTAAACCAATGGCCTCCAAAATACGCAAAATTGTCAGTTAAAGGCCCTCATGACCCCACGATGGGATAAAATAGAACAATTGGAAGAACACAAAAATACTTCAGAAGTTCCTAACTCTAGAAATTTTAAGACCACCCTTCTCTGCTGCCTTATTATAGACATGACAAGCTTTCAGCTAAACAAAATAATTCCTACTCTTGACCTTCCCTTCTATAGGAAATCACAGAGATGCGCTCACATACCCTATTACCATGTCTAAATTCTTACCAGGGTAGAGGGGAAAAAAAGGCTGATATTCTTTTCAAACTGGTCCTTTATTTACGTATTTCCATACCATCCATTCTTGCTCCTTTGTTACATATTTTCCAGCAGAATTCTCCAAATGGAGTATGTTTGTCTTTAGTTAAAGGTTTATATTGTTCAGAATTCAGAAGGCTACATCTGTCCATTCCCAGGAATCTATTGTTGTTTCCTTCCCATCCTCTACTGCTGCCCTCTACGTGTCATGGTTCAGAGAGTTCCCCAATTAAGTGGCGAAGCTTGGGGAATGTACATTGGGGAGGAAAAGCTCATTCTGCAGCTAGAAAACATCTTGTAAAGACACAATTGCTACAATCCAGTAATACTTAAATACATGTTATTAATTGATAAGTAGCTGTCAGGGCGATAGTAAAAGACACATGCAAAATCCTTGCAGACAGCATTATATGTGTTTCTGATGACTAGAAGGAATGTTAGCTTAAAAAATTACATTGTTTTCCAGGGTTTTCCCCCCAAAAAATTCTATTTGAAAATATGACAACCCTATCTGGTAAATATATAGGCCTTGGATAAGCTCCACCCAGTATTACTGAGGTATTCAAGCAGACTTATCACTAAAGATGCAGCCAAAGTGGGAGAAGTTGCCAAGGAGAGCTCATTCCAGTCAGAGAATTTCTTTCTACTTCTACGTCACCCTGCATTGTCTTGCACCCCATAGCTGTCAAAATCTCCAAAACTAAAAATGATAGCCAGTTTGGATGGTGCCTACCCACCTGCAAAGGATATACATATAAAGTTACAGCGTTCGTCTTTTTTGAAGTTGCTCAGAGTTGAAGGAGCTGAAAGCTGTGGCATAGCTAAGCAGCAAATAATTTCCCCCTGGATTTGAGAACCTCAGATAGGACTGGTGCTATGAGATATTCATGAGTTTTTTTTACAGCTAAACGTGTTTGCCAAAGCATGCAACATTTTTATTAATACATAAAAATAAACACCCGCAGTACTTTATAATATATAATTTATTTCCTCAATTATCCTAATTTTCTTGCAAGAAGAACTCCATTAACTTTATTATATTTGTTAACTATTAATGTATAAACATATCAAATTATTATAGCAATTGAGAGAATGATGGCTGGTTTGAGCCTGTATAATAATCACATCCCCCCAAAAATTTTATTTAGTCATTTAAACTGAAGCAAGTGGCAACAACCTCAAATCTTGTATTTTGTTAAAGAAACAGCCAAGTAGAACTGTTTTTTAAAATCAAAATGACTAGGTGCAAAAGAAAAGAAAGTTATATGAGGAATAACAGACTTGTAAAATCTCTCAGAAATACAGGGCTTTTTTTTTTTAACTGATGCACCAGTTTTGGTTGCCCTCTCCGATTTTTTTTTTAATTGAATGCACCATCTCTGTTTAAAATGTAAGATGCACATCTTTTTTCTGTTCGGACTTTCATTGTATTTTAATAGCTCTAAATGCATTCAATGGTTTTTATTACCGATTTCTTTGGGAGGCCTTTTCATATGGAAAAAAGGCATATAAATCTCTGCAAAGAAAGCAGCACTAGGGCCACCAAGTCTCTCAGCTGCAGCAAAAGTTTTTTCCCCCCTTGCACTTCTTAGCATGTTTCCTTCCACATAGCATCCAACATTATAACTATAGATTCCAGAGCGGGCATTGAAAACCTTTGCCTACCATGACAAACTTTCTCTTGCAATATGCAGAGAGAGCACAAAATGACTTGAGTAGGTAGAGTCATGGTCTGTTTAGCTGTGATTTATTGAGTAACCAAGAAATGGCTGGATTCACACAACATGCTAGATGTAACTCATATCATCCACACTGTAGTTTGTTGCAAAGTGTGAGCAACTATTGAAAGTTAATTTACAATGGCTGGGAGAATGATAATGGGTTCCCAAACTTTCTGCCCCATAGATGTTTCTCAATATGCGGGTCAATATGAAGAATGAATGGAAGTTCTTAAATGCTTAAGAAAACAACTGCCGTAATGAAAAAAAGAAGGAACACATTACTGTTTTCAGACTACATCAATGTACTGAATGCATTAAAATAAAACATAAAACCATAGCTGTTCTCGTGTCAATAGGGAGTTATTTCTAATACCATGTAGGCTGGAAGTTGTACCTCACAGATACAACACTTTCATTATTTCCGAATCAGAAATGATACTAATTATATTATCTGTCTTCATTATAAAAGCCAAACAAAACTTCACAGAGAACTGCCATTTAGTCAATTAACAGGTAATGACCCATAATACAAAGAAGATTGAAATTTGGAATTACATTCATGTTCGTCTGCTTCCCTGGGTCCCCTCAATTTCGTTCCTTCAGTGAGTGGGGAGAACAGTCTCGTCACTAATTCTTTTCCATTAATGGCTTCTCACAACCCTCGGGAGCTGATCCAAAAACTGGGATAACTCAAATGAGAACAAAATTGACTTTTAAAAAGATCATTCAGTCCAGTGATGTAAACAGCTTCCTAAATCAATCTGCCACTCTGGCAGGAATTAACTTGGAAGCAGAACAAAAATTGCACATGGAAAAAAGATTGGCATTTTGAGCCACATACCATATAGGATGCCCACACATACAGCACCATACTTATTTACATGCTTAGAGTCTGCCTATTCAATTTAGATTTATCCCCTCATGACAGTGAAGCGAACAGCAAATATCTTGTACTGAAATCTGACTTTTGTGCAAGCTGTTTTCTCACTAATCCTAGAGCAATTAAAATGAATTACTTCAATGAACAGAACCAGAGCCAAGGATATATTTAAAGTAACTCCAAATCTCCATGGAAAAATTGCTAGACATCCTTCGTTCCTGCTCTTTCCTCTGTCACAGTCTCAAAAGAGAACTAATTCATAGGGAGACAAACACTTGAGCTGTACATGTGAACACAAAGCACCTACACATACTTTCAGTCAAGATCTGGACAAATTTGGAAACTGCAAACCTGATATATTTTTAGGGCAAAACAGCCTGATCTTTCACACAGTTCCTTCAGTCTTCATTAAATCAACATATTTCTTTGTATCCTTTTATTTTAGAGTGCATTTAAAAGAAATCCTATGGATTTAAATGTGATTTCCTTCAAATGGTATCTTGGTCATGTTGTGATGTTAAACCCATTTCAACGCAATAGCTCCACTGACTCCTCATTAAAGATGACACATTTAAAATGGAAAGTAGCAGAGATGAAAGTTGCAGCAAGAAAGTTTCTCCCAAGTACACAGCTAGACAGGCAATCTAAATATCCTTACAATTGCGGCCTTTGATATGTCTTTTTTTTTAAAAAAAATTGCAAGACTCTGTGTGTCTGTTGTACCATGATTGTAATAGTAACTAAAACTCATAATATAAAAATAACTGTGATGTAGTGTTGACCTACTTTTTATTAATGTTTCATTTATTTCATTAAAATAAGTAAGATCAAGAAACAAATCAACCTCACTTGAGGCACAAAGTACCAAATTCAAATTATTCTGCTTTGGACACATCATGTGAATAATTCTCTGGAGAAGACTCTAATGTTAGGAAAGGTGGAAGAAATGACAAGACAACAAGGTGGATGGACTCAGGTTAAAAACAGATAGTCATGGAGAAAATCTATGTGGTCACTATGAGTTGACACAGACTTGATGGCACATAATCAACCAATCATCAATCAAATAAATAAACACTCCTCAAAGCTATTAAAGAACTGTCAGGTATATTAAAACTGAAAGTAAAGCATGATGAAATATCCCCTCTTTGCTCTGATGGTTAGTTGCAGCCACATAGCTATTTTTCTTTTATTTTCACCAGTAAATTATACCACTTGCTATGATCTTTATGTTAGTGGCCCTGAGTTCCACAGTTTGATACATCTTATCAGTAAAACATAATATACTGATAATGCACGCTACCAATTTCATCTCCTTACCACATACACTGAACAAATACATTTTGTTTCTGTTCTTTTCTTGAAGTTTTGTTTCAAGGCATAAAACATGTGCCTCTAGGAATAATTATTTTGTTTTGCAAGATAACCCTTCTATTGCAGATGCACCTGTGAAATATTAAAAGAGATTGTTTTTCTGAAGTAATGTAGCTAAAGGGCTCTTTTGTTTATATATATGGATTTCTGGGCTTATTTCAAATGCTTGAACTAAAGAAAAAATGAGGTAAATGATTTTTTTTGTTTTGATAAAACTTTGAAATGTCTTTATCTCTCAAAAGGTATTTTCTTTACCACTTCACCACTATGCAAGTGAATTAAAGAAACCCTTAATGAAGAAGGGCATGAATTCACTTCTTGCTCTACACAGTATAATAAAAAAATAAAATAATGATTTTGTACAGAGGACTAAAATGCTTTTCTGTGAAGAATCTCAGGATTGCCTCTATATAATCGTACATTGGTTGTCTGAGCGAAAAATTCTATAAACCTCAGCAATATACAAATGCAAATAGTATTATATTGTTACTAGATCAACTGTGTGAGATATATGTGAGATACATATCTATATTTTTTTGTATCAGTGTGGCACTCTCAAAAGTGGCTGAACTACTGCTCCCAGCATTCTTCATGCTGACCTTGGGCTTCGGGCTGCTGGGAACTGTAGTTCAGCAATATCTGAAAAACTAGAGGTTCCTAATCTCTCTTTTATATGAACCTCTCAACTTCAGCTTTTGAAATTATTGCTGCCACCCTTTCCACCTCTTATTATGCTTTCCTCATACCACCATTTTAAAAGACATGTAGTCTATTTAAATTGTTGCTTCCAATAATAAAACCCCTGTTACAAGTTCCAATGTACCTCTCAGTAGTGTGATACCCTCAAATATGGTATCCATCTGGGATGCTTGGCAGAAAAAGAGTTAGAATATTTTAAGATACTTCCCCAATCCTTCCTCAGAGATTGGCTACAAAAGGTAAAGCTGGCAGAATCACGTTCGCTCCCATGATATTAGATTATAGCATTCCTCAGTTTGTCCTTCATGTTATTTAAAATCTACCTGAAACAACTGGGCAAGCTCATCAATACATACAGAATACATTGCCATAAACATATGGATGATGTGTGCCCTTGCTTATCTTTTTCAGCTGCTACTATTAGGGAAGGCATGGATGGGCAGCCATGGGCCCGATGAGAATAAAATAAGGCTTAAATCTGGACAAACTACAAATGTTCCCCATCAGTACGCTAATTTTGGAAGTAACTTCCAACATTTGTGTGTGTGTAGGAGGGATAATGCTCCCAAAACAAGCTCGTAGTCTATGGTAGCTGTAGCCAAGTAGTGCCTTTCCCAGCTTAACCTTTATGCATTAATTCCAAATCAGAGCTAGCTATGGTGATGCTTAGCTCTGTTGTCTTTATCTTAATCTCAGGTGCTCTACTTAGCACCATCTTAGAAGGGACACAGAAATTGTAGCAGTGAAAATGGTAATAGCAGTTTTTTATGCATGATTGTATTGTCTGTTTTGAGCAAAAGTCAAAAAGTATTAGTCTGTTTTGCACCAACTGAAGTTTCTGAGTGTTTTTGCCTTGTGGGAGGCAGCCTCATGTAGAACCTCTTATACAGTTGTGTGGTGGGTGATAAGGCAAATTCTTTTTGCTCCTGGAAGCATTCTAACTGTCACCCTAGTCAAACCCGGGCAAAGATTGCACTGGCCATGGCCTCGACTTGCCTATCCAGTAGCAGCTGGGAATCCAAGCCCCCAAGTCCCAGACTTGTTCCTTCAGAGTGGTATCTCTTCATTCAGAGTTAACATTGGAATTGGCAGAGAAGCTCAGTGAAGAAACAGTACCAATCCTACTTAGGTAAAAAAAATACATTGCAAGTTAAAAATTGCAAATTTGTTAATTTCAGAGACACGACGGCGAAAGATTATATTTCTGTTGACACATATGGGTTATGTAAGTGCAGTATTTTTCTAACAAATGCATCGGTGTACTTAAATCAAGGACAAGAAATAGAGAACTGGATTAGATCTGGGATAGCAAGATAGCATAAATTGCTTGATGATAGATGGAAGAACTTAGCTTCACAGCTACCGTTGCTCTCATATGTGCTGTGTCTTTTATAATTACTTATTTAGAAAAGCAACAGCAGTTGGAGTGTATTTTTTTACCTTCCTCAAAAAGAATAAAAGGCTATCATTTCATTATTGAAGAGGAACAATATTATTTTTCTTCCTTTTAAAAAAATGTATCCTTCCAAGACTAATTATAAATCACAAGAGGATGATCTATGTAAACAACTATTTTTTTAAAAAAATAATCCTAATGTTGCCTTTAATGTATCAAATTATTTTCTTTTTCTACATAAGGATATTTCTGAGATATGACCTGAAATATAATTCTGCTTGCATGAGTGACTTCCAATATGAAGCAAAGAACAAGCAAAAATACTAAGCAAGAGGCACTGTTGGACAATCTGAAAGACCAGATTGGGATATCTCCTGGAGAAAATTTATCTCCTTGGTTGCTAAGAAGCAGCACTGACTTGATGGCACATAATCAATCACTAAGCAATAGGGAAAAAAAGGATGTTGCAAGAGGAAATCATGGCAAAATCAGAACTTAAGTACAGGACAAGTAGCTAAAAATGTGCAAGTAACAATGCTTACAAGAATGCTTATGATGCAAAAAGCAACACAAAGCATACACATGCACTTTTGATACCCTTCTCAGGACATTGAAGAGTTACAGAAACAAGATCTTGGCATGTGATCTTTTACACTAATCTGAGTCAATTCATTTAGATATAAACCAATTACTCCACAGCCTATACTTGTTATGTGCCATCAATTTGTTTTTGACTCCTAGCCACCACATAGATATTCTCCAAGATGACCTATCCCTAATGTATTCTTTCAAGTCTCTTTTGCCACCATGGAGTCCGTTCAATTTGCTGCTGGTTGTCACCTTATTCTCTGAGAATAAGGTGGAGACCCTTTGAGAGCTGTATGCAACGAAATTTCATTTTAATGTATGCCGATTAGTGTACATTCAAAGTGACAATAACGTTATTCTAAATTCTTTCCTTCTAGCTTTCCCGATATTAGAATCTCTTCCAAGGACTCTGGCTAATGTATCTGTAGTTGGATATAATCTGAGCCTGGTCATTTGTGCCTCAAGTGAGATTCATTCAATAACCTATTGGTTTGTTTTCTTGGTTGTCCAGAATATTTTCAACAGTCTTCTCCAACATAAAAGTCCAGCATTGTCAACAGTCGCTCCTTTAAAGTCCAACTTTGTTTGCATAGAATGTCATAAAATAGGGAATACCACAGCTCACATGATTCTGGTCTTTGTAGGTATACAAAGGCCATGGCTGTTTTACCAAGTGCTAGCCTTTGTTATATTTCCTCTCCACAGTCTATAAAGTATTTTTAATTCTGTTAAATGATGGATGGAATGCATGAAATGCTCTATCACAAAGGACTCTAAATGGTGTAAAAAGGCAAAAAGTGACACAAGACAATGTAGATCAATTTCAAATTGTACTTGATCATAAAATTCCTTATAAGGTATCTTCTGTATTAATGCTTGGAGCATAAAATGCTAATCATCATATGAAAGGGTTCTCTGGGACAACTAATTGATGTAATTTGGTCATTGACCTGCACTGAAGCCAAGAACTGTTCTTGCTCTCTCTATATATATATAGTGTTTCTTGACTATGAAAACAACAGGTTGGTGTTTTTTTTTCATGTACTGAGTAGCAAACACTGTGATCCTCTGACTTCAAGTGCCTAATTCCAGTACATTTCAGTTTAATGATGCCTAAGATGTCAACATGTATTTATTTCATTTCATCTTTCTATAAGCATCAGCCAATTGTTTGAGGAACCATTGGTTTCCAGTGATTTATGCCTGACTGATACAAACTGATAGAGCAGGCATGCTCTTTGCTCCTCTCAATTAAACAGTAACTTTCAGTACTTAGGAAGTGCACCTTAGCAACAGCAACAGCATTCAAGCTTATATACCACCCCGTAGTGCTTATAGCATTTTCTGGGCAGTTTACAATGTTAAGCATTATTTGCATATTGCCCCAAACAATCTGGGTCCTCATTTTACTGAACTTGGAAGGATGGAAGGCTGAATCAACCTTGAGCACAATCGAACTCTAGGCTGCGAGTACAGTTTGCCTACAATACTGCACTTTAATCACTGCGCCACCAGGCTCCTCCTCCACCTTCTGTATAATGTGGCATGCTCTCTGGAATGAGCCTTCCCCCCCAAGACCCATATGGTTCTATTTCTAATGGTAGAAGGTCTTGAAAAGCTGGGGTAAGATGGATGGAACTCCCTTGTTTGTGATGTTCTACATTTTGTGATGTTGTCTGGCCCTCTTGTAATTTACTTTGTTGCTATTCCTTTAACTTTTTTGGTCTAATTTATTGTATTTTGATGTTATGTTGCTCTTTATTTTTATAATCTTCTCAAAGTCTGTTGGAGTTGGGTATCATTGAAACTGAATAAAATAACATTTATATTTATCTTATAGGTGAAACGTCTTGACAGTTGGAACAATTAATCAGTGGAATGGCTTGCCTTCAGAAGTTGTGGGTGCTCCATCTCTGGAGGTTTTTAAGAAGAGACTGGACAGTCATTTCTTTGAAGTCATACTTGATCAGGGGTTGCCCTAGAAGACCTCCACAGTTCCTTCTCTGTTATTCTGTTAAATCTGTCACTTTGGTGAGCTTTCCCATGTTTATACTTCTTACATGCCATGTTCCACGTAATTTTGTCTTTGCAGCTTCAGATTTTCTTTTCCTACATGTCAATGTCAGTATCTGTCTCCAGTATTTTCCTATATTGCTTTTGTCCAATACAGATGCCTGCTTGCTGGGCAACTGGAATGACCTTCACAGCTTGGGTAATCCTACTGAAGTTATATACTTTTGATACGTATTCCCAGCATTCTCTGCTCATCCAGATTCTCTCCCCTGCCAAGATGAGACAGCACAGTAGGGTGCTGGATGGCAGAGTTTGCAGAGAGAATAAAGTAGAATACAATAAAAACCTAACACATAATAACAATCACATATTGCATCACTCGGATTCCAAAGACATTTTGGAAAAACCAAGTTTTTGTAAATTGCCAGAAGAGGTGTGAAATTGGGAGCCACCCTCACTTCAGGGAGAAAGCTTTTCCAAAGAAGAAAATATCCCAGACAGGAATGTCCACTTTTGATCTTTTCTTATCATACATCTTGATAAATGAATCTTCAACTAATATTCTCTTTTTGGGGATTGAGACAGCAGAATGTTTCTGAGATAGCTAGTCTTGTAAATTTCTAGGTTTTAAGACTTACAGAGCGTTATGGCCAATTGCCAACACTGTTCCCACAGCAGAGGTTTTGTATGGCATTAGAGATTGTCCAGTAAATAAAGGACTCCTGTATTTTGCATCAGTTGAAGTCTGAAGGGCAGCTTCTTGTAAAGTTAATTACAGTACAAGGAGAGAGGGGTTTTAAAAAGTCAGCAGGGTCAACAACATCTCCATCTAACTTGAGTTCTCTGAGCAATTTTCCATCCATCCAGACAATGAAAGCCTCCAAATCAATGATCAGGATAATACTACATCTTTCATTAGATTCAAAGAGGAAATGCAGGTAGCCCTCAGTTCAGGAAATGAGTTGAATTGAAGTTAGAATGGCACTGAATGAGGAGACTTATGGCCAGTCCTCAAAGCTGGGGTCACCATGGCATCCCTGAGGTCACATGATTTATGATTTGGGTGCTTGGAAAATGGTCCACAGTTACAAAGTTTGCAGTGTCCTGCATGACATGGGATTGGCATTTACAACCTTCGCTGCCAGCTTCCAACAAACAAATGGGGAAGCTGGCAGAAAGTTGCAAGGCCCAGACATGTGATGTTGTGCTTAATGGCCATGTGTGATTTGCTTAATGACTGCAACCAGAACCGCTGTTGTAAGTCAGCGTGATCACAGGACTTTTTTTTTAATTTTATGACTGTATTGCTTAATGACAGATTTCCTATACCCAATTATGATTGTCAACCAAGGTCTTCCTATACATAATAGGATATCATCAGCAGATGGGCACTTTCAGCACCTTTGTAAAGACGTTGAACAGGACATGGTAGAGGACTAAATCTTGGTTTCTCCTATAATGCACTGCCTTGACCTCTTGCCCCTACAATTACTGACTGGATCTGCCCATTCAGGAAGGAGTAGAACCATTGTAATATTGTGTCTCCCAACCTTCACAAACAGCCCCAGAAAGTAATATGGTCAAGAGCTGCCAAGAGATGGATGAGGATGGCTGTGCTGTCTCCACCTGAATTCTGCCAGAGGTCATTCATGAGGATGACCAATAGAATTTCTTTTCCATGCCCATGTATATTTCATTCCATATACACTGCCATGTGCGTATATAATCTTTTAGATTTGTTTGTAAGTGATGCCCCACCACGTTTTCTTCAACCAACAGCAATGGATCTGAGAAGATAAATTGGCATCTCCTTCATGGTTTCTGGTTGTACCTACTCCCTCCTCCTCAAGTGCTGCGGTGCTGACTGTAACTTGTATGCAACATCAGACTTCCTTCCTGACACTTTAACCATTTTAACACTTTAACTTATATTGCTTATAAGCTGTAAACCGCCCCGAGTCTTCGGAATGGGGCGGTATATAAATGTAAAAATAAATAAAAT
>JANHFL010001886.1:25717-36725 GCA_032468155.1 Oxyrhabdium leporinum
CACACACACACACACACACACACATACACACACACACACACACACACACACACACCAAAAAGAAAATATAGTGAGCTAATAATGTAGCAAGAACCTGCAATTCACTGGGTCAGAATTGTGAATGTGGCCAGCTTGTTGTGCTTCAAGATATGAAGAAGCAAATAAAATGTTTATGATTGAAATGTTCTTGGAATTTAAAATAGGAATATGCATATAGGACTGGTTTGCAGGTAGCATGGATACAGGAGAGTCTGTTTAAGTAGGGATTTTTAATTTAAGAAGTACATTTAAATTATTTCAGTTGCTGAAATAGTTAAGAAGCAAAGAGGTTCTAATCTCTGACCCTGTCTGCCAAGCTCTGGGGAGCCACCTGTGTTCCTCTTTTTGTGCCCTCTCTATATTCATTTATTATTATTATTGCAATAAACAGTTTACATGCATTAAACAATTATTGGGTCTAGCTGTCTGATGCAGTGCTTTCCCATTTATGCAAAGATACATGAATTTAGATAAATTCTTATTAAAAAAAGACAAGTGAACTTTGCCGTCTGAACTATTTATATTCAACAGATAGAGCTATTCTCATCATAGGGAGGATCCCACGTAGCTGAATACAGCTGAAACCTATTGGATGGAGCAATTGAAAACAAAAAGAAGCACAAAGGAATACTCCTGCTCTGCTTTATTTGTACTGGTTTATTTGATAGATTCTCCATCCTTCCACATCAGTGAATATTCAGGGTAGCTAATCAAATTTAAAGAAAATCCCTGAAGTGTTTAAAACATTGATAAAAGTTTACAATTACACGAGTAACAAAAATATTTAGCAACAGAGTTTCTAAGACACTCCAACTGTTGTAAATGTACACTGGTTGTGAAACACCCAGATGGTGATAATATAACTGTGGGACACCACAACAGTCATAAAGGGAAGGATTGATCATGAAGCTGCTTTTTTTTTTTTACACGGATGTAACTTCAAATGGTTGCTAAACAAGGCAGTTGGTAAGCAAGGAGAGTACCTGTACACCACTCACTCAGAGGGTTCTTGAAGAGATATATGTATCCCAAAGTTCTTCCATACAAACAACACATACATACAATATGCCCATTTTCCTTTCTGAATGATATTTTCATAGTTGGTAAAATGAAATGTGAGTTTTCTGGGTCTTTCGGAGGAGAGACTTACAGGGTTACTGGGAATATACTGTGTATCCAATCTTTAACCACTAGATTCTAGTCTGTAATTGTAAGCTTCATTTGGGACAAATATTTAATGTAATTGGAAAGAACTGTGTTCCAAAGGATGATGCTCATCAAGGCAAAACAGACAAACAGTCGAACGAAGGAACCACCAGTTTAATTTTAGCATTTCATACAAGTGTTTGATTAATAATTTCTAAGCATACCGTCTGTGAACTAGTGCATTTCCTCATAGTTTTTATAGAATGCTTTAAGTAATGCCCTTTAAATTATTCAGCTGATTAAATAATTCCTTAGAGCAGCCAATTAGTCTAATTTCAGTGGGAATTAAAACATAATTTTTATCTAATGTTATCTAATATTGGGATTAATTACACTTAAAATAGAGACGCAAAATGGTAGAAATGTAAAAATCTATATGGCACCTGCAAGATTTTGTGATACAATATTTTACATGCCCCAATGACATTAAGCCCAATGTTATTTCTCAGTCTTTCTATATTTCAGACAACTGCAGAAAACAAGGAACACTGGGGCTTAATTTTCCATGTAGTTAGCAATGGCAGAATTTTTTTTTAGGAGCATAAATATTAGTTTAAGTCACTTGTAGCTGCTTTTATTTTACCCATAGCATTTTCTAATGTTGATGGTATAGAAATACTGAGCATGATTGCGAAAGTAGAGAAATAGTTTGCAAAAATTCCAATAATTGTATCAATAAAATTCTAATTTTTTAATATATGTAACAGGAAAACATTGTTAAAATAATGTAACAAGCCTAAACATTTAAACACTTAACAAATCTAAAAATACTCCACCCCATCACTACCGACTATAAGCAACCAATTACATTTTCAACTAACATATTCTGATAATAAAGAATATTTAAAGCAAATTAGATGAAAGAAAAAAAAACTTAATTTCCACTTTTCTATGGAAAAACATTGACCTATTGCAAATGGGATATCCAATTAATTCTTTTGTTTTGCACCACAATTATTATTTGCAATGTATTTATTTACAAATTTTCTATTATAAAATAGAAATGGCTTATGACAAAAATATTTGAGTGCATTCTAGTGGAGATCCTACAGGAATACAATTCATTTGCCAATTGAAACATAATTAGAAAAAACAAAACGTGCAATTTTAAATCAGTTCCCACATGTAGACTGGCAAGACATATTCTTTTATTTGAGGAATTGCAAACTAGTTATACTATCCTGAAGTAGACTCTGAAATGTAAAATAGGGAAGCTTACTTTTCTATACGAGATTGGATAATACTAACTGAAAGACTATGAAAAAAGATTAAGAAACATATGTAGCCAAACATCCTTATAATGCATACTGGGATTCACCCAAAATAAGGGAGAAAATCTCTAAAAACTAGCAAAAATATTTTTGTTTGAATACTTAAACCATAACTTCTTTTGCTGAAAACATGCAGCCAGCCTCATACAAATCTGAAATTAATCAGATCTGAAAAATGCAAAACATCTAAGTGGGATATTAAACTACTCTCTTTATGAATGCAAGATAATTTATATTAAGATTTTCATTCTAAACATGGCCTAAGCATAGAGCCCAGTTGTGAAATTTCTTCTTATTTAACTAGATTATAAATCTGCTTGTTTGATGTTAGATCTGACAAGTGCAATTATAGCTTCAAAGTACATGCTTTTAAGGAGGAAAGGAAATAAATCCTCCAATAAATAAATATATAAATTACTTTTGCTTTTCAGGCATTTGTATATGAATTCTTCAATCTCTCCTTACTACTAAATGAGGGAGAATAAATCAGACAGGAAGGACTATAAACTGGGAACCTAGTAAAATTTAATTCATGAGAAAACAGTTGCCTGCCCTACAATTTATGACTATAAAGCTAAGACTGACATTGGTTAATGTGAATACTGGCTCCATTTCACTACATGGGACGCACACCTTCCAGGAAAAGTGTTTCTCTTTGATTCTATGTATGAACTGGAAGAATGAGAACATCTGTATTAGACCTTACTACCGAAAGGGCTCATCTTATTTTGGTAAGCTTAGCCCAGGGGACACAGGAGAGGAAAATTAGCTTAAAATGGTTCCAGAACATGGATATTAAATCTTCGTATTTCTGTCAATATTTTAAGAACCATCTCCAGACAAAAATGGAATTATTCTGATGCTCAGGAATAGTTTTCATTAATTATATATTAGCATTTGAATTTTGTCAGGAAGGCATTTTAATATTTGAAAGATCCTCTCTTATTGACTGTTTTCTACGAAGACAAAAATAATCTTTTAAATCTTTAGAAATACAAGGAAGAACTTGGCAGTAAATCCATTATTTTCATGTATCCCTAAAAACCCTCAACCTAAGGGTCTAAAATTTTAAGAACTAATTTAAATACCTGGCTCTTTGTATTTTTTAAAGGAGAAACTACTTGTCGTTCACATTGTTAGACATATTATATATCTCTATCTCTGTCTCTATACATATACATATACACACACACACACTATTGTACACACACACACACACAAAATGATCTCACAAATACATGACCATACACAACGTAAACTCAGTTTCCATATCCAAATAGTGTGTTGGCACCTGTATATTTTTCCCCTTGACAGATTTAAAACTGGCCTACACATAGAATGTTGATCCATCTGGGACAGAGCAAAGGGTGATCGTGCATACACACACACAATGCAGAGCGCACAGATCTGATTTGGTTTTGCCCATTTGCTGATTCCTTGCCCTCTCGATTTCCCATGGTCAATCCAAACAAGATTGGATGCACGTGTAATTCTTCGCATCAGGGAACTTTCCCATCCTGCTGCTGTTAGGCTAAAATCAGCTCGAAGAGTCTGACAGTTTCACATAGGTTCATTTCAACTATGCCATGTAAAATACCCTCTTTGAATGGTAAAACCCGTGGGATGTCCATATTAATTTTTCAGGCTGATTAATCTATCCAGGACCCAGAGCTGATTGGAACATCAACCTAATTCTTCTAAATGTTAAAAGGAGAAAAATTCTGACACTTCATATGAAACGGCATAACTCAAAAAGTTCAACAAAAGCAAGAAAGATGGTGGTGTGACTTATAAGAAAGGGCTTCTCAAGAGAAATAAAAGAAAATCCAGAGAGCAACAGCAGTCTCATGTGCTTTAATATATGAATCTCTAATTATTCGAGATACTTTGCAAAGTGTCATTCAGTACCAACACGAACACATTTCCCCCTCTGTCTTCTTGGAAGAGCCAGTTTATCATCTTTAACTCATGAAAAGCTACCTCAGATACAAGGCAGGAAAACAGATGCCGGAGTGCTGGTGCAAGACTATGAACACAATAGACGCTTTCATTGGTAGGATTTCCTCTTGTTCTGGCTGCTGGCAGAAGTTCAATATTGCTATCTTATTACCCTCCACAAAGTGGACATATCCTTGAATGTACCAATTCCCCAAAAGATGAAGAGTTTGGGCTGACTTACCTTTTGGATGCCATGGATCTGTAAACTCGTATTTCCCCACACCAACAGTCCGTAGCATCTGCACCCCATTTGTGTTGTCCTGATTGCCCGTCGGGTTAGGAGGAAGCTGAGGAGCAGCCTGCCCATTGGTGGCTGGAACACTATTAGGTAGGGCAGCTGAAGGCAAAGCAGGTGGTGGTGGAGGCAGGATAGGACAAGTCATGTGACCATTCCCTACTGCCCCATGGCCTGGGTGAGTCACCTGACCAACCCCAGTCATAGAAGACATAGTAATGGGTTGACTGTTTGTGTACAAAGGCTGGCTTTGCAGGTTCACAACCATGTTACTGAGAGGCCGTGAAGGTTGCTGCGGAAGCTGGTAATGAGCTGGCATTAATGGAAGCTGGGGGGTAACATGTGGAGGGAGTGAGGGTGTGACTCCAATGACAGGGGCTTGGACGTTGACTGCTGGGCTGAAGGTCGGTGGCTGATTCATCCCATAAGAATGACTTATAAGAGTTGGTTGGCTACCTGCTGCAACTGTTGTGACCCATGGAGCTGTACCTGGAAAAAGGAAAGCTAGCAATAAGAACAATTTTTGCAAAAAGTCAGTCCCCCAACATAGCTCTCTCTGCAAACGTGATTCTGTTGAGTCTGTCCCCTTCCATCTTATAAGAAGAGGGATGGATTGACATCAGTCCAAAGTGGTAAGTTCAAAGCAGTAAATGTTATAATATGGCAGGAAAGCATCAGCGTTAAAAATCCCAATCAATGTGCAAAACAGTGTGTTTACAGTTTTCTGTAATTTGCTGCTTCCAAAAAAATTAACCTCTTTCTCCAAGGTGTTTTTGTGGCTTCCTGACAAATGCTCAGTGTGTATAATAACCATGTTCCAGCCGCTACAAAAAGATTATAATTAGGCGCCTGGCAAAGCTGGATATATCAGGAAGCTGGAAAATATTTCAGGTGGCTCTGGACACAAAAAGAGACTTTATGTATTAAACGCATCTAGATTAACACCAAAACCAAAGGACCTAAACCTAAAAACCAGGGGGGATTTTATTATTATTCTGGCACAGGATAAACAGGAACAGAAAGGGCAGAAGAAAGAACTTTAACAAATTCACAGCATCTTAATACTTTTGTATTAGCCATGGCATAGGAGTAACCTGAAGAGGTCTTTGTAACTAGAAAGCAAAGCCAACTGTGATATTAAAAAAAAGGACTCACGATAAAGCCTTATTTAGAGTGGAATTGGTAAGAGCATATTGAATTTGCTTTGAACAATTTTATCCAGCAGAATTGCAAATAAGGCTGAAAGTATACCTGGGTTTTCAGTCTCCCTCATTTGTTTAGATGGTGGCTCATCTGTATCCCAGGGAGTAGACTGATTGATGGGTGTCTGTCCCCACCTTACACTGGTTGCTAATCCTTGTGGTTGATTATCTGTCTTGGAAATGGAAAGTGTCTGCCAGAGAATGAAAGAAAACATATCAAAATTAGACATATACACACAGAATCCTTATGGTTCTTTGCATGCTTTTGTATAAAGTTTTACATCACATTTAACTAGGCTTACATTAGACAGAGCAAGCTAAATATAATTTTTATTGTTTGGAAGGTATTATGATTAATCCTACGATTGTTACCTTAAAAGTGGCTGTGAAAAGAACACTTCTACTCCCAATCTAATTACTTGCCTGGACAATCAGTATGTATATAGAATACATAGAATTTCTGCAATGTTACTATCAATGTACAAGGTATTGGACAATTCATCCCGAACACCATTTATTACTCATCACAGTTATCTGACTTTACCCAAATAAAAGGTTTAGCAATCTGGGGGACATAATTTCATTCTGGGATCTTTTCTGCATTGTCCCTGTTCCAATAATGAAAAGCAAATGTCATTTTTGAAGAAATGGACTTTCTCCAAAAGTCAATTGAGATATTACAGAGGCCTTATTGCATAAGAATCTTTAAAATTGAACTAATAATACATGAAGATATAACATTCATACTAGCTATTTTTCTGGATATTAAAAGAAATGAGCAGAAAAGGGTAGGGTTCTGTGATACAAGCAAAAGGACAGTTTTATATAAATATTCAAAGAAAAATAAATGTTTAATATAACTGAGGTGCTTCCCAGTTTCTCCTTATGTTTCTGCCAGAGAAGAGAATTAGGCTTTCAGTATTATATCCCTCCCTGCACAAATCTAACAACAATGCAGACATTTTTTATCACCACATGGATACCTAGATAGGTCCCAGTAGAAAAAGAAGTTGTCCAAAATATGTGCCTTCTAATTTATATGTATTTGGGGAGCATATATCATATTGGCTAGATTAAACAGAATATCCTCTATCAGTCAAAAAAAATCTTTTATTATATCTCCAATCAAATCATGGCTCACAATTCCTGGTTCTTAAAAAGTAGGTTTAACTATCAGAAGGCAAAAATATTCCCAAACTAGTATTGAGTCAGAAAGAAGATGCAGATTTTAATGTACAGTGCCTAATAATCAAGGTGTACAATGCAAGAAATAAAAAATAGAGAAGAAATAGCCCAATAAAAGTTCCTGATTATTTATTAAACATATTTATTAAACATACATTTATTAATTTATTAAACGTAAATTTATTAAACATATTAAACGCTAAAGAAAAAAACAACCCTAATAACAGACTTATTTTTCTGTTAAACCCATTGTTGTTTTGGAATGCTACATTTTGGTGGTCCTGAAGATATAAATTATTGTTTTGGAAATTCAGAGCCATGGTAAAATGAACAGCGAGTCTTTGGTAGAACACAGGAACATTTCTTTTAGCTTTAATTATCTGATATGTTCGTTGGTCAGTGTAAAGAGATGGGCTTTCTAAAATGTTCTGTAGACATCACAGGAACTAATTGCATTACGGTGTACTTTGCTTTTTAGCTTTCATGTCACACCCTTATTTGGATTAAATAAGGAACACATGAAAGAGGTAAATTGCTTGAAACACACTTTCAGGTATGCGTTTCAAAAGAAAAGAAAAGAGAGGCCAAATGTCTACTTGCTTGAATAGACAACCTCTGAAAGGCTTTGTGGCTGTGATACTTCAAAAGCATATATTTCAGGAAGAGACAGAAAGGAAAGGTATTAAATATCACGATGCCCAATGGCATTATTTTGTTTATTTGCTTATAATATTGCTAATCCTTCCTTTCAGATGCGCACCTTTCAGGGAAAAATGTTTTAACAATACACACATAACACACTCCCTTGAATCAGTCATAAAAAATACTGAAAACTACAGAATTCTTCAGACAAAAGAATAGGAAGAAGATAAAAGCAGCTGGTCTATTCTGAGAAGAAAGATTTACCAGCTGAGGGTCATCACCAAGAAAGCCTCCAAGCCTGGGCCCTTGAGAAAAAGGACTTATACACTGAAATAAGGAACTGGTTCACTTTTGATGGTGGGACCTAGACAATTTTCTCATGTGATGAATACAGTGGGTGCCCTCAGTTATATCATTATTTTTAAAATAATAGAAAGTCAGTAGATGGCCTCTGGAATAACCTGATTCCAATCTAACTAGGCTTGAAAGATAAGAACCAGAATCTTAAATTGAGCCCAGATGCTAATTGATATACAATGTTAACATAATACATATCCCGACAGTATTTTGGCTGATGTAATCTGCCAAATCTATCATTTCGAACAGCTTTCCAAAAGGAGCCCCATCTAGCCTATTTTAATCACCTAGTTCAGAGATTATGCAGGTAGGACGGTCATCTATTTGTTTACAAGCTGCTTTTCCATGGTAGCCGCACTCAAAGTATTTTACGAGATATCTTTTAACAAACTTCACAATAATTCATTTGAAAATCTGTAATTGTCACACACCTATCAATAAGTACGGTAATCTTCTCAATACCAAGCATGAACTGGACACTAAAAACATGGGGAAACAAGCTGTGAAAAAGAAAAGAATAACCTGCTAAGCTAAATGTTCTAAGGATTTGCAAGTTCAAATTGTGGAAGAACATGGATGGAATGTAAGTAATATTCATATGCAGCCACTGAGTGTAAAACATATATAAGTAATGCTAACCTTGCCATTTTCAATAAACATGAGGCATCTCCACAGTTACAATAGCAGATTATATTGATAGTGATGAAAACATTTCTCTCAATAAATTACATTCATTCCACATCAAATGTATAGGATGGAAAATATCTCAACAATTAAATAACCGTGACGAGTCTCTCTTATTGTACAGGTAGTCCTCGACGTATGACCATAATTGAGCCCAAAATTTCCATTGCTAAGCAAGACAGTTGTTAAATGAGTTTTGTTCCCTTTTAACCTTCCTTGCCACAGTTGTTAAGTTAGTAACACGGTTGTTAAGTAAATCTGGCTTCCCCATTGATTTTGCTTGTCAGACACTATACCCATCATGCATACATGCCAGTTGCCAAGTATCTGAATTTTGACCGTGGGATCATGGGTATGCTGCAACAGCATGTGAAAAATGGTCACTTTTTTTCAGTGTTGTATATTTAAATAGTCATTAAACAAATGGTTGTAAATCGAAGACTGCCAGCCTTAATTTCTGTTTTGCTTATAGCAAAATAAATGGAAATCTTCTCAATGAAATGATCAAATTCTAACACTTTTTCAGTTTTTTCAAACTAAAGGCATATGTACAATTAAAAACCAAGCTCTACACAGATGCATACATTCAAGGAACAAATGCTGATAAGTTTCTTGCATTCCTCTACTGTTTAAACAGCTGTATTAAACTTATAATTCAAGAAATGTAATGAAAATGTTATGTAACAGCAAAACAGCTGTTTCTTATGCAAAGTAAAAGTTTTACTTCACTTCAGTTCATTTTTAGATTTTTGTTTTGCCATTTTCTATCCTTGATTGCAAATAAACACAAATACATACTTATCTCTCAAAGCTGTTCTAGCACTCTAGTCTACAATACCCATGACAAAAAAATAAAAAAATAAAAATGTAAAGGATGCTGCCTCTGAAGGGTCTAGAGCAGGGGTGTCAAACTCACAGCCCGCAGGCCGGATGCATCACACTCTGGCCACGCACGTGCCCAGTTTAATGAAAGGGAAAAAAGTCACAATACGTCACATGACAACGCCAGTTTGACATCCCTGGTCTAGAGGAATGTAGGGTTGCAGCATGAATTATTACACCATGTAAGTTGTGTGTAAATCGTGTAATGTAAAGTTGAAACATCTGTTTGTATCCCAAACATTGTGATGTCACAGCCTCTAATGTGTTTGTGCTAAGCCATGGTATGATGGTTATTGTTGAAAACAGTGCTGAAAAATGGAGCACTAGTTTCCTGGCACCTAATTTGGAGTTTATATTGTATAATCCCTGAATGGCCTTAATCTTTTCTCCCCATAGAGTCCTTAATATGGGTCAAATAATCATATAAACGATTGAGAAGTTACCACTTTGAAGTATTTCATGCATTAGAAACAAATCTTCTATCTCAGATGAATGAAAACAACAGCTTTTTGTGACTGGTGGCATGTAGCCATTATGGTTGAATGCTTTGTTCATAGCTAGGCAAGGGCACAGCTAATGCCCATAAACATTGTTAGATCCAGGTGTTTTTCAAAATTGTGTCACAGATCTTTTAGTATAATTCTGTCCATGAAAGGTAAATTGCCAATCCTGTATCAGCCTGAATATGGTTTGTATGTAACATCTCCTTGGAACAATTTGGTTAGTTCCTTCCTGTCATTGTCCAATGTCCAAATGTAACAATCTTTACATATAAACTTCTTCATGCTTAATTACCAATTACACTGAAAGTTTTACCATTAAATAATAGTCCCCAGAATAGAATATCTGTATTGAATACAGAAGACACGAAATGGTGATTCATATAGAGTTCTTTTTGGAAAGGTCAATATATAAATTTCAGATTTTTTTTTTTATCAAGCCATCAATTTCTTACACTGTTACCCTTCGTTGATGAGATGGTATCTATCCATTTATGACCCCAACTGTTTAGCTATACCTAGATGATACTTTTAATTTCATTCTCCTTAAGAAATCTGTTTTTCACAAGGAATATGTTGACGGTATTGAGAAAAAAAACGACTTTGATCAGTAATCTGGTACAATTCTAATACTTTCTTAGGCCCTAGTTAACACTTTTAGCTCATCCCATCCAAGCATCTAGAATATAGCAGTATAAAACCAGTCCAATTGAAATGTTTTGAGCAAAATGGAGAAGAAGGAAGGAAGGAAGGAAGGAAGGAAGGAAGGAAGGAAGGAAGGAAGGAAGGAAGGAAGGAAGGAAGGAA
>JANHFL010001886.1:36825-60534 GCA_032468155.1 Oxyrhabdium leporinum
TTAAATATCTATCAGAGTTGTAGAAAGGGATTTCTGATATGAGTGATCTAACAATTTGGGGATTTATAACAAGGGAAAAATATGCTTCAAACTATTCTTCTACAGCAGGGGTGTCAAAACTGGATTTCTTTGAGGGCCAGATCAGCATTGTAGTTGTCCTCTGTGGGCTGGCCTGGGGGGTGGGGACAGACGGCAGACGGACCCTGTGCCCCGTTTTTGGCCTGGATGACCTCCTGAAGCACTCTGTCGATAAAAATGGGATGCATGCCCTCTTTTCATGCCCCATTTTCGCTAGCGGAGGCACCGCATCCCGGTCCTTTGCTATTTCCAGTCCAGCCCCGTGGGCCAGATCTAACCAACCTGTGGGCCAGATGCGGCCTGTGGCACTTGAATTTGACACCACTGTTCCACAGTTATGAAGGGCGTGCATGATTGCATAAGCTTATTGTGGGGTCAACAAATTAACCCAATCCCCAAGGTCACACGATTCCTCCTTAAACGTCACATGATCATGTTGAAAGTCAATAGCACAGAACCTATGGTGAAGGATCTTGATTTTCCACAGCTGTTAATTTTACTGACAGCTTACATAGACAGAATAGCTTTGTGCTAAAGAATTTCGAATATTTTCTATGAAAAGTCAAAAGGGAGCATAAGATGTTGCAGGAAGCAATAAATAAACTGGTTAGCTGAGAAGCACTTAAGAGGTCTACGCAACAAAACATGGAACCCTTCCTTGTCAAAGCATTGTCTGTAAAGTAGGAATGTTAGCACTATTTTATAGAGTTTATGAAACTACTGGTATGAATTATGCTCAGACAACAAAGAACTCTACAATGCATCCATAAAATTCTTTGAAAGTAATTTCTATTTTTTATTCTGAGACTTTTTATTTGTGTGATACATACTGAATGTTGCTTTTATTTACATGCAGTGATTATTAGTTTTATTAATTCCATATGCAAAATCATTCAACTAGATTAGAATTCTGACTTCATTCATAAAATGTATTGAAAGTGACTTTCAGGGAAACATGGCGAATTGAAGATGCCACAAGCATGGTGGAAAGAGGAGCTGGTGAATGTATTCATTCTCCCGACTCCTCTCCAGATAAGTAGAGGATCTGGGATCGCCCATAATGCTTCACACAGATGATTCCCACAATGATACCATAAAACAGTAGTCTCTAGCGAGGTTTTGCACCCTAGGAGCTGACATATTGAACTCTGCTGAAGCCGCCATTCAGAGCCTTCAAAGAAACACTGGGTTCACCCATTTTCTTTCTTAATCACTTTCACTGGAAATAGGTTGTAAATTGGATATTCAGAACCATTAGAAGGCACAGTTTTATTATACTGGGTGATTTTCCTTCAAATCTCAGAAAAGGTTTGTCTTCAATCCTCAACAACAGGAGGCGTCTGTAAATTTAAGAGCTAATTTTTATTTAGAAATTAGAAGCAAAGGGGTTATTATAATGTTGATTTTGGAATGTTTACATGGACTAAAGGGTTAGATTGACTGGAAATAAAATTTTGTAATTATTATAGGAATACTTCCTATGATTTGTTTAAAATCTTGTTAAAGATACAAGAAGATAATTGTAAAAAATCTTTCCCTGAGAAAATGTGGAATAGAGAAAAAAATGATAAGAGGAAACCTTGAAGGCTGGTTACTAGAGGCAATCAGAAAGAACTACAGATTATAATTAAAGGAGAAGACCTAGTAAAATACAGAACGCAGAAAAGTGCTTTAACTCTGGAAGAATTTCAAGAATATTGGTAACAATACACTGAATGCTTTATTTTCAGATTATCCATTACTATAAAAATGGGTTCAAAAGAGGAGATAGAAGATACAACTGAAAATCAGGTTCTTTTGGATATGGATTTAAAATGGATAGGATACAAGAATAATACAGTATTGACAAAGATGTTACATGGGATTTACAAATAAAACTATTGTATGTTTTAATAGCTAAAAGGGACACACAAATAATGAGTCAAAAGAATGACTTGGATTTCTACTCAGAAAAGTGACTTGGACAATTGCACGTACAAAAAAGATGTGCCTATGAAGGAATTCCTGAGAAAAGTTAGAGAGAATGAAAACGAATCATCTTCTGGCACATTACTTAAAAGGAATAAACATCAAAACTTTTAAAAGGAAAAAGATCTATAATGGTCTCTTATTCAACCAAAGTTAAAATGGATATGTTTTTTTTTCTTAGCAGCTTTTAGTGGGTTTTTTTAAAAAACCAGAACTGAATGATGAGGCTTTAGAGATTTGTTTATGGATAAGATATGGGAAGATGAGATTTGTTTTTGTTGTATTTTAGAGAAAGTGATAAGCTATGGTATTAAAACTGAACGAAAGTCTTACACTTGCAAAGAAATTTCTGAGAGGAGATGAAGAGAAGATGATAAAAAATTAATTTCTGAGACGTTATTTGAGGGAATATGGTATTTTGCTGATTAAGATTGAATGATATGGTTTATTATTTGCTAATAGATCAACAATAAGATATGGTATGAACAGATTTAGGCTGAAATTAGAAAAGCTGATAAGTTACTGAAATTGTTTGTTCTTGTCTTGAGGAAGGTGGAAGCAATTTCTATATATTTTCCATTTTTTTACATTCTGAACCATTTTTTCTTCCTTCATCCCTTTTTTCCTCTTTGTACTTCCTTGTATTTTGCTTACTTTATATTAGATTTTTATCTTTGTATTTTTAAACTTCAACAAATTATTAAAAAATTAAAATATATGGAAAGTAAATAGCTTTACATACTTCACCATCAAGATTTACCATTCAGAAAAAGAGTAAAAGACAAGAAAGACTTGCATAAAATATTGTAACATTATAAAAATAAATGTAAATTTAGTAACAATTACAACAACCTAAATAGAAACTGTAATACATGTCATTATCTTAGAGAAATCAGGTATGTCTCCTGTTCAGATTTGAACTTTTTAGAAAATGTTCTATTTTTTTACAGGCTTGAAAATCTTTTGGAAAGAGTACACTTTCAACAATCTAACTGAAAACCTGGGGGGGAAATCCAATTTTCTACAAATGTAATTCTAAGTTGAAATTGGCACCTATGGGAAATTATTACAAGTTGAATGATATACCTAAAAGATTAAGGAAATCCAAAAATTACCTGAGACACACACTCCTGGGCAATAATATGGAGGCATTACTGATCAAAAAGATTATTCTGTTATTCAAGCATGTTAATCCATAGCAATAGCACTTAGACATATACCGCTTCACAGTGCTTTATAGCCCTCTGTAAGTAATTTATGGAGTCAGCCTATTGCCCCCAACAATCTGGGTCCTCATTTTACCGACCTTGGAAGGATGGAAAGCGGAGTCCACCTTTTTAGCCAGTTAGGATCGAACTGCTGGCAGTCAGCAGAATTAGCCTGCAATACTGCATTCTAACAACTTGCCACCATGGCTCATGCTTGGTGTGCAAATTATATTTATGTCAAATCTGCTGAAAGGATGACCAATCACCCTTAATTTGACCTGTTTGCATTATATCACTATATTCTTCAGACAGGGTGAACCCAAAGTTACGTGATCTCCAAAATCCTTGTGTGTCACTCAAAAGCTCCTTCAAAAATGATGCTGAATTGTAATATTTAGTGATCAATATCGCATACATGTGAAACACCAACAATAATATTGAAATAATTTAATTGTATTAAAAACAAATTAGAATTACTTTTCACGTTAGAGCTATCTATTGTTATTTATTCTTGGTGGTAGTCTTTTGCTAGATCAGAATCTGCCTTGCCATAAGTAAACCTTTTCTACTAGCCAAAGGATATCTTTCAAAAGCCACTCTTTTCAGATGGTAAAAAGTGTTTGCTGTAACAGCTCTACATCGTGATTGACCAAAACTGTAATAAAAGAAAATCCACAAAGTGACTGAGAGGACCTGATAAACTGTAAAGGGGCAAATTTAATTTTTCTGTCCAAATTCAACCCACTCCAAGCTGCGTGATGGAAAAAATCTGCAAGACAGAAGAAGGCAAAAGGACAAAACAGTCTTTTTTTTCTTTCTTTTTTTGTAATGATGTAAGTCGGCCCCTCTACATTAAAATCAACCTAAATGGCATGTTAAGAATTGCTTCCATGGTAGAAGTCTAGCACAGGCCTTTTCCTTGACAGGCTAAGAGCAACTGAATTACTGAAGAACGAATCAACCCATCTGGTTACACTATTATTGCTAAGAATTTGTCTGCCTAAGTGCAAAGGTCCAAGGCATGGTATGGTGTTCAGTCTGAGCAATTCAGTTTCATTAAATTGCCGTTTCAGCTACTGAATAGCTATTTCTAGAATTAAGAGTGACATTATTAGTCCAAACTGATCAAATATTGAAAAGTTTTTACAGAGTAATTTTGCTTGTATATATATATATATATGAGCCTCTGATTAGTAAAAGTAGGTGATTTACCTAACTAAATGTATACAGTAGTGATTTTTAAAAACATTTCTATTCACTTTGATTATGCCAGTTTCAAATTATAAATAGGTTACTTTATAACCACTTTTCTTAAGGAACAGATATTTCTTTAAAGAAATATCTTCATTTGTTTTATAGCACCAGTTGGTAAAGTAATTTTTAGATACCCAGATTTGTCTTAATGCTTGAAGAATGCATTTTTTCTATTATTTCGTGTGTTATTTGCATATTTCTTTTCTGTTATTTTTTTATTACAGGTAGTCCTCAACGTAAGACCGCATTTGAGCCCAAAATTTATGTTGCTAAGCAAGTCAGTTATTAAGTGAATGTTGCCCCATTTTATTATCTCTTTTGCCTTTGTTGTTAAGTGAATCGGGCTTCTCCCATTGACTTTGCTTGTTGGAAACTGGCTGGGAAGGTGATCACATTACCCTGAGACGGTGTGACTGTCACAAATACATGCCAGTTATCAAGCACACAAATTTTGATCACGTGACCATAAGGATGCTTCATTGGTTGTAAGTGTGAAAACCGGTCATACAAATACACCAAAATATCATGAAAAAGATGTGTACTTTGAGGATAAAATGAGAATTTTATTTAGATGAAGATGAAATATTCTGTAAAAGATTTACAACTTTCTAAGATCTTGCAATCATTTTTTCCTGATGTGGTTATTTCTTAAGCATGCTTCCCCAATAATGGTGGAACTTGTAAATTTTGTAATCACTCATTTCATAGCAAAAGTCAATTGCTAGAAGAGAAAATCTCTGGAGATACAGATAATTTAAGTCGGTATATTCTGTATTTCGGCTGGGTGTACTCAGGATAGCTATCAAAGGCAAACAATTCCGATAAAAACAAGAAAAATGGAAGCCAACTATATACTTATTTAAAAATTGCAATACAGAAGTTGAACCCCAGGGAAGTACTTATCACTCAGCATACAAGCCAACAACCAAATCCCTTCCCCACATCAGATCTTCAAATAAAAAGCAGCTCCTATCATTTCCAGAATTTGTTCTCTCTCTGCCTCTCTGTATTTATCCCCCAAACTGGTGCATCTCTCCCAATTTCTTTCTATTCTTCTTTTTTTTTAAAAAAATCAGGCTGAGCTTGCTATTTTCTTTTTTTCTTTTTGGTTGAAATGAGAATGGGAAGAAAATATCTCCTCCAACTATTCTCCTAGATCTTTGGGAGCTATTCATCCTCAACTTCTTCAAATAAAAATTGACTGGATACATAGTGTTACTAAGGAATCTTTACCATCACACTAACCTTATTAACCTTTCCAGCTCCTGCTCTCAAACTCACAATATCTAAGTGTAGCATAGTGGCTAATGAATAAGATTTGGCAGATCTGGTTCAAGATACCACATGCCACATTGGGTTAACCTTTTAAATATATCTCCCTATCTAAACAGAGAAACAGAATGACCATGGGTGAGGGGGAAACAATGGGAGTAGAAGAGACTTCTGACTTCCTACTGGCTTTCCCACTGATGAGGGAAGCTGGCAGGAAAACTTGGAAATCACTCCTCTTCCTCCTTGGCTGACTTGTAGAACTCCCTGCCACTTAGCTGGGTGAGTGCGGTAACAATGGGAGCCATGGACGGTGAGGAAAATTGCACTCTCATCCCCCCCATCCTGGGGTGTCTTCAAGAGCCCCTTTCTTCCAGGGAGGAAGAGGGCTCATCCATTGACTGCTGCACCCCTTAGCAGCCCTACCTTGCAACCAGGCATCCAAGAGAGTGTGAATACACCACCACCACCACCCCATCTTCCTTTGTGTCACACAACCTACAGGTTTCTGAGAAGCATAATTGGAAGGCACGGTGGTGCTGAAGCGGCCCACAATTTTGCCAGATTTCAATCCCATGGGAATAACGAATCCCAGATTTTGGACACATTCTGCAAGTATGCAAGTATTCGAGGTACCTTGGTTGACAAATTGTTGTCCTATGATACACTGCTATGCCCAACTGAGGGTTACAAATAAACAGACATGAAAGTTGTAGTAGTCTGTAGTTAATAATAATACAATTATTAAATAATCCATCTATATTTTCTAGACTTTCATTGAAAATGGGGGTTGTTTTTTGGGGGGGATTGAGAGATGGACTATCGGTACATGTCACAAACTCATGTGCACATTTTCTTGGACTACAGGTAGTCCTCAACTTACGACCACAAGTGAGTTTTGCCCCATTTTATGACCTTCCTTGCCACGGTTGTTAAGTGAATGACTACAATTGTTAAATTAATAACCCGGTTGTTAAGTGACTGGCTTCCCTCATTGACTTTGCTTATCAGAAGGTCACCAAAGGTGTTAACATGATCTGGGGACACTGCAACCGTCATAAATATGAGTCAGTTGCCAAGCATCCAAATCTTGTTCATATGACTAGGAGGATGCTGTAATAGTCATAAGTGTGAAAAATGGTCATAAGTCACTTTTTTCAGTGATGTTGTAACTTTGGTCATTAAACGAACTGTTGTAATTTGAAGGCTACCTGTATAACCTCTCCAGTGGCTGGCAAATGAGACTGTATGTTTCCTCCTTGAAAAAAATCTCCTAACCTGAGGATATATTGTGATAGACGTGTTCTAATCTGCTTTTTCTTCCTAACACACTAAGTTATTACCTTCTGGGATTGGTTTCCATTCTGTCAATTTCCCTAAAGATTCATGGTATTCATATATATCATAGAGATTTACATCTACATTTTTTTATTGATAACTAATGCAGCTGATTTTTATATGCTAATACATTCTTAAGGTTGATCCACTGAAAGCATGCATAGGAATGCAGGGCTACAAATTTGGTCTTTTTTTACATTTACAAGATTTATAAACACATAATTTAAATCTATAGCACTGACTGTATGCATTTCAAAACACAATACAAAATGCTTAACATAGGATTTATTATTGTAACCTTTCATCTAACAAAGGCGTTCATTATTTGCTCTTGATTTCTGTTTCTTTGCTGATACACTATGGTAAACTAACACTATGAACACATTTTGAATGCACAATAGAAGCAGTTCATGAAGTCACACTCACTAGGAATTGAAAAGGTGCCAACTAAGGTGTCCAAATTATTTTACAGTAGTGTAGTATTTCTTTTTTTTTTTTATGATGCATTTTGTTCAGATAGGGAACTCAGCTTTGTTTTGCACGAAAACTATTTCCCTTTAGAATCTATTAATGGTTACTGTTATTGTCCTCACAGTCACATCCTCAATTTCATTAATTAAATTTATTAACATTTATATACAAACTTTTATTCATGCTTTCATTTTATGATTACATTTATTTATTATTATTCTCTGAGGCTTAAGTAAATTATACTTTATACGTTAATGTAGGAATCAAAGCTATTCTTTTAAGACCCAAAGAATTTGTTACATGCACTTCTGTATGGAAACTACAGGTACTCCTTGGTTGACTACGGTAATTGGGAACAAAGTTTTCATCACTAAGCAACGCAGCCATAAAATGGTGTTATGTGACCCCATCAAATAGTGATGGAAATCCCAGCAGACCTTGTTGCCATAGGAAATCGAATCCAACCCAACCGGTCATTAAGTAATGACCCACCCTGGGGCGATCCAAATCATTCCCAGTTTGACCTCTCCCTGCTTCGAGCCTTATTAATTTCAGATGACTGCCTCCTCTTGAATTCCACCTAAGCTGCCTATCTCCCCATCCACCACCTCTGCCCTTTGGCCACCCTGCACAGAGGAAGGTGGTGGCAGTGCTGAGGCAGAAGTAGAAGGCCGAGACCTTCAGCAGTCTCTACTGCTAGTCTCGCACACTGCCTTCTCATGATGCTTCTAGAAGGTTACTGAGGCCTTCCATAATCCCACCAGAAGGCACTGTACAGTCTGGAGACAGGTGAGCACAATTTGGAGAGGGGTAGGCATGGCTTTCTGGAAAGCTTTTCTGGAAAGAAGGCCTCAGAAGTCTTCCAAAGCATTGTGAGAAGGCAGAGCACTATTTGGAGAGGGATGAATGTGACTTAATTTGGAGAGAGGCGTGCGCAGCCTTAAGAAAAAGGCCTGGTGTCCCTTGCGTAGGGCCAGGACGTGTGCACCTCATCAGCAACAGGAGAAAGAAGATGGCAAAATTCAGTTTGGCGTGGCAGAGCCTGTGGAACGCAAAGCAGAAGAGGCAGCTACTAGGGCTTTGCACTGTGGTGCTGGAATGGCTGGCCATAGCATGGGGACTCAGATGGCACTCCACTGCGGCAGCAGTAATGATGGTGCTGATGTTGGAGTAAAGGCCTGGGGGCAGCAGTGGCGGGCTGAGATTGCTAAAGACCTCAGGCTATCCCTCAGCCCCAGCATTGCTACCACCACTTCGGAGAAGTGCCTCTGCGCGGTGTGGCCAAAAGGGCAGGCACGGGGAGACAATTTCACTTTACACTATTAGAGCTTCCTAGAATGCAGTGGCCAGGCACTTTAGAAAAACAATAGTAGAAGAACAGGATTGGAAGGGACCTTGGAGATCTTCTAGTCCAACCCCCAGCTCAAGCAGAAAACTCTATACCTTTTCAGACAAAGACTTAAGGAAGGCTTCCAGGGCCAGCTGTGATTTTGTGCTGTGGTTCAGGGGCTTCTTACAGCCCCAGAGTTGTAACACATGAAGTTTATTTTTTTGCCCCAATGTGTGTGTGTGTGTGTGTGTGTGTGTGTGTGTGTGTGTAGGATTGTGGAAAAAGAATGTTAAACAGTTTAGAAGGAATTTAAATCTTCTCTTTAAAACAAAAAAAATGGATGGAAGTTTGACATCAATACCCATTTAATTTTCATAAGATTGATGACCATAATGGAGTACCAGTAATCATTCAAATGTTCAAGAGGCGCTTGTGCCTCTGGTTTATTTCATATTTCACAGAGAACTTCTAAATCTTTAAGTCACACTTTAATTGCACTAATTGGCACTGTAATATGGGAAAATAAATTTAATGGCGTAAGTCTCATTTCCCCTATGAACGATTTTTAAAACTGCTATTCTGTATGAATTTTATCTAAATATACTGAAAATAATCTAGCTGAAGAAATATCAAAGCTCCATTTTCAGGTTTATCAAAGGAACCAGGTATAAAACCATCATCAGCTCCTTTCTGCACAGTTCAACCTCTCAAATAATAATAATAAAAGAAATTACTGTTCTACAGCATTTCTATGATACAGAAATTTATGTCTTTTCCCTCCCTTTTATTTCTTGAGCAATAAGTTGCACAATTTCTTAATATATTAACTTTCCTTCCATTATAGTTTGTTTTTAATCTATTAGCAGATAACTTTTAACTCACTTTCTCACTGTCAATTGAAGCTATTCTGGAAAATCAAAAGGAATGCAGACCTCTTGAAGAGGCTGAAGGACTATATTTAAAAATGACTGGTTTACTTTCTGTAATTGTATTTCTTTAAGTTCAAGGTAAATTTTAAACCTATAAATTCAATGTAAATTTTGCTCCTGTATTGATTCACATTTAGAATGTCCCAGAATTCAAGATTTTTAAAGGAAGTAGAAATATGCTGCATGAGAAAATAAGGCTCCCACCAATTCCCTTCCTTTAACGAACCAGTCCTGTTATTCTTCCTGATTCTGAACAGGAAGCATGCATAGATAGAGCAAATTCCAACCCAACCAGTCAACAAAGCACAATAATTAGTTAGCCCTTCTTCTTCAAGACTTAGATACATGGATCATTATCATCAATCTTATCTGAAATTGGGAATTACAAAAAAAAACAACACTGAGGACAATACCTCTGAAATAATGACTAATAAAAGCAGTCATTGTAACCAGGTTGCATTATGGCAAGTACAACAATGACATACATCTGAGAGGAATGCTTTAGTGGAATGTCTCAATACTGGTAGTCTCAATTACTTTACGTTTCTTCACGACCCTAATCGTGACTAGAGTTTCCATCACTTAGGCAAAACATCATGTGACTGCACTGCTTAGTAATGGCAGTTCTGGCAGTCTAGGTTGCAGTAGTTAGGTAAGGACTATAACATCATAAGGCCAGGATCTCATGTTTCCCCCCATAAGGTGAAAAAAAGTGGGTCTGTCCTGCTGCTTCCTCCCGGACTGCCCAATGAACTCCCCTTGGCAGATGAGACTCCACCATCTCACCTCCATTTCAACATCCAACACCCATCTATGTCTCTACATCTCTGCCTTTTGAACACCCTATATTCTATTGTCTCCATTTAGCTTACTACCCATCTCCAATGTCCCCAGCTGACCTTCACTACCTTTTTCCTCTTGCTGCTGGCAAGGCACGCACAGCTGGTCCTTCTGGCTAGACTTTTGTGATGCTTCTGTAATGCAGGTGAGCTGCTCAGTGCCTAAATTTTTATTGCCCGATGCAGAGGAGCTATAATGGCCATAACTTCGTGGACCAGTTTGTCATGGCCTCAGAGCCAGGCTCCAAGATGTGGCCAGCACGGATCCTTCTTTGGGGAATATGGGTGCCAAGGAGCTGCCATGCACACACAGGCACTTTCTCTTACTTCTTCTGCTGCATGTTGCCACCCCCTCTGCAGAGAAGCCTTCCTGTCATTTTACAAGACTTTCTGCAAACAAATTGCTCCTAAATGCTACAATCCTTCTGACAGGGGTGTGTACTCCCACCCACCACCTCTGCAAGCCTCTCCCTCAAGCGTTCGCATGTGCCTGTACTTTACCTGTCATTTGCATGGGATTTTTCTCCCTTGGCTGAAGCCAGGCCACAAAGTGGTTATAACTACCATTTGTTCAGCACTCTTGTAACTTTGAACAGTAGTTGAGCAAATGGCTAAGTAAGGATTACCTGTATTGCAGCGCAAGGATGCTTTGCTACGTTGTAATAAAATGAGATCAAGTACCTATTGTGCTAAACATTACCGGCCACCTCAGTTCAAATCAACAGATTTCTTTATTAGAAATTGAGTGAGGTCATTTGCTCCAGACCTCACCAAACAGTTGGTACCTGTCCTCAGGGGCATTACCACCTCTAAGTCAGAATCCAAATCCATGTTTGCAAGAAATAGAATCTCTCCTGATAGTTCATGGAGCAAAGCACTGTTCACTGACCAAGTCTAAAGGTTTCTTAATAGCACAATATACTAAGAACTTGAGTTTTGTAAAAAAAATCAAAATATTCAAATTAAAAAAAAATATTTCAAATAAAATATAATTGCCCTCTTGATATCAAAGGGCATGCAGTCCACACTGAAGAGGTTTTGATGATTCCAAGAAGAGAAGAGGAACAATCTAGTCCGGCAGACACAAAGCCTGAGACAATCCTAAATAGGAATGAGAATTTACGGAGAATGCAATGTTCACTTGAGTAAAGAATGAACATGACCATTGCTAGGAAAGATGCTTTCCAAATTAGCAAATGATATGGATGAGTAGTAAACGGCTGAGCAGCAAAGAATTAATATATTCAAATCCAATTTTGAGCAAAACAACTATAGCTAAGTAAGTGCTTCTTTTTGAAGAGAAGATCTTGATTTTAGAGTAAAGTCAGTGGATTGGAACTGCATATATATGTCATCTTACGGTAATAAAGTCCACCAGCAGTGCAGACTTCAGAATGACTAGTATGTTTCTTATTTTACAATACATACCTTCTGGTATGGAAAAATGTCTTTCTATTGGTGTCCAGAAAGAAAGGGATAAGGATTCTCAAAGCGAAGTTGCAGGAGATTTTGGCAAACAAGCATGATCAAGCACAACTTGGAGGCAGAAGGCCCCAGCTTGCAACCAATGATATAAGCATCCACCTTTATCTACCACAGCAAAATGGATGTTGCCAGGATAATGGAATGCATAGTAAAATTTGAAAGTTTTGGTGATTTACTCTACACCAAGACCTTCTGCCTGTTGTTAAATATTTCTCTTTCAGTAAGCTACAGCCTCTCTCATAAAAAAATGTCCTCACGTATATTAAAAGGAGAACAAAACGAGGTTGAGACAGAATCAGATCACTTATTTAGTAACACTGAAAAAAAAATTCTGAACTGTTTTTTTAAAATCAGGAAATTATATTTAATATGCATAGTTCTCAATATTGTATTCTGCAGATATATGCCCCCAAATGTACAGCTTATTGTAAGTGCTAGAATTGTGTTTATGAATGAAAACTTTGGAATCTTCAGATGTCAAACTCATTGCATAGTAGGAGTATAAACAAACAGAATACACACACTATGAATAATTAAAATATATTATTCAATGATTACCTTTCAACCATCTATAAAAATAAACTTACTGAATAATTTATTTGATGGGTGACAGCATTATTACATTCATCAATATTATTCAGCAAAAAAGTGTTCAGTCAGAACTGATTAAAAAGCATTAAAAGTAAATATAGATAGTTCAGAGGGTGGTTTCCGCTGCTGGAAAAATAGAGAATACCTGAGGTCACTCTGATATTAGAAGAGATATTTCTGAATTCTAATATAACGTTTACCTTTGTTTATTAAATTGATATTATGCTTTCATTCAGCAACTTCTTCCTCCTATTTTTCCCCACAACATAAACTCTGCTAAGAAGAATAACCTAACAGCATGGTTCAAAATTATCCAGTCAGTTTTCAAGGCTCAGGGTGTTAGTTCAACAACTTAACTCTTACAAAGGCAACCTATACTGTTTCTTAGGTATTATACCCTTAGTAACATAATATATAAATCTGGTTCATATATGTGTCCGGTTCTGATCAACACATTACAAAAAGGATGCAGAGGAACTAGAAAGAAAGCAGAGAAGAGCAACAAAAATGATAAGAGATTTGGAGGCTAAATTCTATGAAGAACAGTTAAAACAACTTGATATGTTTATTTATTATTTTATTTTATTTTTTATTAAAACGTTATGCTGCCATCTCGTCCTGTAAGGCAAATCTAGGCAGCTTACATATTATAGAACAAATAGAAAAATAATTAAAACATTAAGATTTTAAAAACTATACTGAAACCACAACTAAAAGACAAACAGGATAAGGCCCTCTTATCCTATCCATCACTTCCAGCAGTGAGAGCCCTCCTCGGGGCCCCAGGTCAACTGGCAGAGCCATGTTTTAATACCCTTCCAGAAGGTCAAAAGGTAGGAGCAGTTCTCACCTCCAGTGGTAGTGTCCTACAGGAATGGGGCCACAGCAGAAAAGGCTCTTCTCCTTGAACCCACTTGTGGGAATTCCTTAGCAGATGGAATCTATAGCAGGACTCTTCTGCTGTTGCAAGTGGGGCAGGCTAGTCCCACTGGAGAGAGATGGCTCCTCAGATATCCTGGACTCATGCCATATAGCGCTTTAACAGCAACAACCAATATCTTGAATTGCATCCAGAAGCAAACTGCTAACCAAAATAAAATTAACTCATTTGTATTTCCTGTTTGGTTTACCTGGGAGAGCTAATAGGTTAAGACAAGAACCAGTGGGCTAAAAGAGAAGAGGTCCAAACTTGAAATAAGGAAGAATTTCTTGCCTGTGAATGCCATTGAGCAGTGGAACACCTTGCTTCCTTGAGTTGTTGGTGTCCCATCAGTGGATGTTTTCAAGAAAAGATTGGGCAACCATATGTCTGGGATAGTATGAGGATTCCTGCATTGGGCAGGAGATTGGACTAGATGATCATCTTCCAGTCCTATGATTCTAAATTAGGAATTGGCACCAGTTAAACGTTATTATATGTTACTATATGAAGTACTGTTTTGTACTGTTTACGAACAGGAACCTTTCTGAATGGGGTGTAGCTAGCTGGCATCCATGATGTGTCTGAGAAACTGGAACTGGATAAGTCTGGAACACCGTGGTATTAGAAGGGAAATACAGAACAGCAAGATGACAAGAAGCTGAACTTCTCCTTTTCCATCACCCTTCCCCAGACTTTTGGAGCTCTCTCTCCATCACCAAACTACTTGTTTCCAGCATAAACTTTTATTGTGCTTTGCAGGGCAAAGAAAATATTGTCAAATAATCATATTCAATCATAGTATACATTAACTTTGGATGTACTCAAAGCCTAGCTGAAAGATAATAGTTCCTTTTGAACCAAGGGGGACCAGCTGATAAATTATGAAGATAAAGTCTATCATATTAACTACAACAATAATGTTATACACTGAGTTGTGCTTTTCCGTTCCTGCGAATGACAGATCCATATGAAAGGTAAAAATGACAAAGCTGGTGCCTCCTGTTATTCATCTACATTATGTTCTTCTCTAGAACATATGTGTAAATATTAGATGTAACAAATTGCAGTATGGAGTATAACTGCACACTCCATCAGTAATAGAGTAACATGCCTTTGAAATTGTGGTGCTCTCCTTCATTGACATGTATGTCAACTGTGATATATTCTTAAAGTGTGTCCAAGTGACATGGCTCTTTTTTTTATTTGCAATAGCAGTTGCTTTGCGGCAGGGCAATGACAGGAGAAACGATGAGAAAGGACTGCAGCAAGCCATGTAGAGCTGCGTGGAGTTACACATCTGCATCATTCCTCTCTGTTTCATATTTTCTGAAATAAAAATACCTATTTCCAATAAATGGATCATGGCCCCATCTAAATCTGCATTTAAAAAATAAAAATAAACCTTCATTTTACACATTCTACAGCTTCAATTTGCCCCAGTCAGCAAGTAACAAACTTCTTTTACTTTCTTACATTTTGCAGCTTTCAGGATGCACCGTGTCTGATATCTAGGATTTCATTATGATGATTTAATTTTATTGAATATGTAATGCAAAAGAAAGAGAGGGAGAGAATTAATACTCTTCTACCAAAGAATATGAAACTTACTGGAGAAGCTGATAAGGATAATCAAATTTAAAAATTTGCAGAACTATTCTTTATGAGGTTTACTTAGGAATCTGGGTTTCATTACATGCTGGATTTCCAATTGTTTCTAGGATTAACTAGATTGACTATCTCATAAATCATTTAATTGCATGGCATGACACGAATATACAGGTAGTCCTCGCCTTACAACAGTTTGTTAGTGACCATTCAAAGTGAAAACGGCATTGAAAAAAGTGATTTATGACCATTTTTCACATGACCATTGCAGCATTCCCATGGTCATGTGATCAAAATTCAGAAGCTTGGCAACTGACTCATATTTATGACAGTTGCAGCATCCTGGGGTCATGTGATAACCTTTTATGACCTTCTGACAAGAAAAGTCAATGGGAAGCCAGATTCATTTAACAATCATCTTCATTTAACGACCCCATAATTTCTTCCGGGGTGCAGTCTGGGCAACTGAATGGAGCTAGCAGAGTGTTTTAATGGCCGGATGCACTTCCTGTCGCCAATGCAGAGTTGTGTTCAGCAGATATATTCTCAGTGTGCCCGGAGAGAGAAATATCTGCCTCTACCTGGGATCGAACCCACAGCCTCCTGATTATGAGGCAAAAGCTCCACCTCTAGGCCACCACACCACTCAAATTCATTTAACAATCCTGTTACTAAATTAACAACTGAAGTGATTCACTTAACAAATGTGGCAAGAAAGGTTGTAAAATGGGGGAAAATTCACTTAGCAAATGTCTCACAGAAATTTTGGACTCAATTTGGTCGTAAGTCGAGCAAATGCAAGACTAATATTGTTTAGTACATATGTTTTCTTTCTTTCCCTTTCTCTACCATCTTTTTTTAATATAGTTTTAAGTTAAAACCTATCAAACTTAGATTTTCTTTCTCACTATGCTTCCCTTTCTTCAGTAAACCCTATCTTTCGCAACTTCTGGGGAAGAAAAGTAAATATTTTCAGACTATATAGGTCATTTGAAGAAAATGCAGAGGTCAGAGCATCTTGAGTGCACTAAATATTAATTAGAGTTTCTCTGACTGAATTTATTTTATGAAACTCAGCATGCACCATGGAATAATTCAACTCATTGTAAACTTCCATCCATGTGGACTGATGTGATGAAACACATTTCAGAACATTTATATTACTAGAAAAGTAGCAGGGTGATATTTCCTAGTGACTAACTTCCTCCAGGGTCCACAAGAGTCTTGTCTGCTGCTGTAGTCTTCCTGAGTTGCTAGGTTTCCATTTTGGCAAAAAGAGTACACTTTGCAAGCCAGCAAAATGTCTGATGATACTAACTTAAAGAAGATTCACTATGACTTAAAATTATCAAAAGATACTTTTGTATCTTGCTGTTTCTGTTACTATATATTTTTCTCTGGTTTTTTTTGTTTAAATCTCTAATAGCACCCATACACATTCAAACTATATTTCATTATCAAAAATATTTGGAGTGGTCAAAAACCTGAAAGAATAGACGAGACACAAAGTTAAACAAGCTTATAAAAATATCAGCACAAGAAAAGAGGATAACAGTATGATAGGAAGGTTCTTAGGTGTATCTATGAAAAGCATCTGAAAGTGCCTATTGTAAGTGGGCAAAATGTCCTCCAAATAAAGCCACATTTCACATCAGAGTATTAAGTCTTGGCTTTCCAGACACTCAACTCCTTATTTAGGAAGAGACTTACCCTGGCAGAAGACTTTCAGAAATGACTTGGCTAGATAAGATCCTTTATTGTAGACAAGAAAGGAGCCACAGTCACCCAGAATATTTGTTCCCTGCAATGCGAAAAAGGCAAAGCTTTTGTTTTAGATCTAGCTTCCACGAGTTTAAGCCCAGTGCATTTTCCTTCTGTCTTTTGAATCCTTCCTTCCTTCCTTCCTTCCTTCCTTCCTTCCTTCCTTCCTTCCTTCCTTCCTTCCTTCCTTCCTTCCTTCCTTCCTGCAGCCCATTTCAGTTAATGCCTCTCAGTGGCTTACAATTCAAAAAAATATATTACAATTAAGATGCTAAAAACATTTTAAAACAATAAAAACATCCAGAACAAATACACATAGCAGCCAAGATACTTGGTCTGTTAGCAATACAGCCAGGAAGTGGGGCCCTTAACACATTCAGTACGCAGACTTGGGAAGAAAGCCAGGATTTTAGAGCCTTATGAAACACTGACGTAATTGGAGGCCATTCTAATCTCTGAAGGGAGGATGTTCCATATAGCAGGGGCCACTGAAGAAAAACCCCATTTTCTAATCCCCACATTCTTTGCTTGATGAGATCTGTAGTATGCCCATTCTATTACATTGGGTTGGACAGATAGAGACTCTTGGAAAAAAGTGACCTCTCAGGTAACAGTGAGTTAATAAACACTCAGTGATTCACTTGGGGAGTGAATGGGAAAACAGTGGGATGAATACTAAAATAAACACCACAAAGGGCCAATAATTTTGTGCTTGTCTGAAAGTGTATCTCAGAATATTCTTCATTGTTTTCCACCTGCCATCTCACCCACTTTCCTTTTTTATAGAAAGTAACAAGAAAAAACAACAACAGCGTAGTTCTGTGGGTTTCAGCAGTATTTGCAAAACAGTTGGTTCTATCAAAGCAGTGCACTTTTGAACAGATTTCCAAGTTGCAAGAATTATCAGTTTTCGCCAAGATAAGAATTTTAACCTTAAGGTCATTTCATCGAATGTGCTCCAATGGATTCCAACTTTGTGTATCAAGTAACGTATAAACGCTACTATTAAATATTCTGATCCATTGTTTTTCCCTTATCAGTTTTCACCAAGCTTCCTCTCTGAAGCCCAGCTCTCATTTTCAAACTCTATTTGGGTGTATGTTAGATTACACTCACAATTTCTCTGCCGAGCCAACCCCAAATTAAAAATGTTATGGTAAGATAGGTAAAGAATATAAATTCAGAAATACAAATGCAAAGTGGCATTCTGCTGTTAAAGTGCTAAGCAGCATTTCAAATGTTTTATCTCTCCTTCCCCATGGCTATTTTGTTGATGAGCACCGTTAGTCTCCATTGGTTTGACATCCCTGATTGCTCAAGTCTGGAAGCACAAGAGATCTGCTTCTGCAGAAGGAAGACTGTAAATATCAACACGGTCTTGCAACACAGGAATAAGATGAGCAATGCAAATGCAAGGGCTTAAAAATAAAGAGATTTTAAAATGGGTCCTGTGATTATTCTTCTGTTTAAGCTTAGAGTTTTCAGCCAATCAAAATGCACAAAGCTCATTAATTCTATTTTTGTAATATTTGTGGTTGAGAAGCCATAGACCCTAAATAATTTGAGTTTTGCTGCAAACAAACAAACAAACCAAAAACCTGAGCAGCTGAAGATAAATTAATCCCTGCTAGGCAAGCACTGGAGTCACAAACTGCTACACATCTTGACGGCTCTCCAAGATTTAATACTGGCGAGTGAGCGATGTTGAAAGGCTAGATGGGTTATAAAGAAGGCACTGCAGACACTTCTAGGGATAAAAACAACGATAACCACGTTGTATACGAGCGGCATAAATCCTATACATTCTACAGATTTCAGTCTGTTTTTTTGCACAAAGAAATACGAACCATATGTTTAAAAATTCCTCTACTTTATAATTCAACTAAAAAGCAATAGTATGAACACATACGACTCTGACCAGGAAGACTGAGATTTAATGATACACAGACACTAAACTTCCTACATAATTTGACATCAGTACCTCTCAGCTTTACTAAATCTCATTTTATATGCAATCTTCATGTCCACGGAGAAAAGCTACTGCTATAAGAGATATAAATAAATCTAAGAATTGTAACATCTGAATCTCTAACTCTGCAAAAACTGTGAAGCACATGTTTAGGTCGTGCGCTTAGCTATTGTGTCAGCACTGACAGGTTCCAAGTAATGCAACCATTATAAATCGAACTCTGAGGCATTACAATTCCTCAAAGAACAAGTTTATTAGGATACACCATCTTGGCACTAACTAGTGGAAAGCCAGTACTAAAGTTCCTGGGCTTTCCACGTCACTATTAACTAATATTTTCTCAATTCTCCAAAACAATAAGTCACATTGTCCAACAGGGATGCAAACTGGTTGCTTGGAGACTTTTCTCCTCCCTCCTCTGGTTAACTTGTCATTGGAATGCGGCTGACTCATCGGCCAACAACTCCATCCAGCTCAGCTCTCCCCCCTTTCGCTGTCAAGCTGAATTCACCTGCATAACCCAATCCACAATCCAACCAAATTCAGGCTTGACAAGCCCAATGTCTTAGAGTGTTGCTTACAACTTGCAAGGTTAACCAAGACTTTTGTGCTGTGCAGTATTGCAGACAGAATGTACTGCAGACAGAATGCAGGAAACAGCTATTTTTTTCACACACACTTAACATTGTGCAAAGCATCATGAGGTACAACGCTCATTTTAGATGAGAAGCACTGATAAGAAGTTTTGCACAACTTTTTCAAAGAAGGAAACTTACACAGTACAATAAACACTGCAGATGATATTGCACTAACGATCTTCCCAAAGATTTCTAACTTGGATCTCTATAACATATTGTACATCACAGCTCTACTTACTCGTGTAAGTCAACAAGACATCAGGATTTATCCAGGGAAATAGGTTTGAATACTTGGACAAACAAGTTTTCTTTTTCTGCATTCTTACAATTTTTAGGCTAAAACTTACAAGCTACTGGCTATAATCCAGTAAAAGTTAGAATTTCAGTGACGTCCATTTTGCTGTGAACAAACCAGTGTAGCGTATGTGGTACAATTGCTCCTGCATGGCTTCTCCTGTCAGGAGGAGCAGATAAACAGATCATGGGAGTGCTCTCTACAGTTTGTTTATCATGTCATCTTTTGATAGTCTGTCTCACAGAACAAAAAACGAAAAGGAACCATGATTTCTGACTCATTAGTGAATAACTAGTCTGGGATCTTGGTTTGGGTATTCTGATGCACAAACTGGGCAAGATGTTCATATAATCTATTGCAATTGAACAGTTATTGTAATGTTTATATCTATATTGTATCTGTACTAGCATTCGAGTTTCTTATTATGACCTGGAATTCAGTCTAGGGTGTTTCAGGGTAAAGGGTATTGTGATATAAATTACAGTGGTAATCAGAATTGCTACAACTGCCATCACAAATCAGCAGTCATGATGTCATATTGTACAACGGCCTCCTTTAGTAACAGTTTCTGGTCGCAATTAATGTTATTAAGCAGTACTACCTGTACTAAGCACCTTACTTCCTCTGAGGATGAACTGCAGGTTAGGATGTGACACCAATTTGCATATACAGTTTAGGGGATGCAGTTTGGTTTAGTGGATCATACTACGAAAAGAAATGATCAAGCGACTATTTTAAAATATACCTGAAGCTGTATATACCCTTTCCCTTAAACGGTTTTAATCTATTTAAATGTGCATCATTGATTTCAACCTGCTAGTTCCAATATACATTTTTGCTGATTTGAATTCACAGCGAAGCATTTATCAGCTTTGATTAATACTTTTTTTAAAAAAAACACAACAACCCTGAATTTTATTTCCAATGAAGTTTTCCTATATCACAAAATATTAAATTTTCAAGGTGACTTTGAAACCATATCTATTCAATAGTAAAATAAAACCTGAGCGTTCTTTGAAATTAAAAAAAAAAGGCGTCCATTTTTATAGGTTCTTTTCACATATCCGTTCTTCTGAAGTTGGCTGATGAACACAATGGCTTCTGTTTGCTGTGATACCTTGATGTGGAAAGACAGATGGACTTTCAGTCTTAAACAAAGGAAACTTGTGAAATTCCTTTGAAGGCCCATCATACCACTTCTTTCAAAAGCAATCCCCTCTTGCAAATCTGACAAATAATCTTTCAGCGCTTCTTGAAAGTGATAAAGAAACCAATGGTCAATCAGAAATCTGTCTCTTATCCATATACTTAAGGAAGTCTACCAAGATTGGTTGCTATTTTTAAATTAATGGAAGGGTACGTGGAAGGAAAGGCATTTCTTTTTATTCCTTTCTTTAAACATTCCTATAAAAAGAATGATCACTGTTCCTTTGAACTAACAATTTTGAGCAGGACTCAATATAAATTTTGCTGCCTTGTAGACCCCCATGTCAAAACTGTTTGCAGTCATATCACTAAACAGAGCCCCCAAGCAAGATTCTACCAATCAGCTAAAACAACTCCAAGTCATATTGGGTTTGGTTGCTTCAAATAGTGTTTTTTTTAATCCTCCTCAGTCATAAGGCTATCCTTTGGGCCATTTTGTATTACCTTCATGACCAGAGGTCACTGAAAATAGTTCTAAATAGTAAGCATTATTGTGCAATGAACTGTTCATCATAATTGTCATCATAGAATCACATGATGTGGCATATAAGGAAGAAACCTTTTCCCTAATATAGAACAGGGGCATGAAACATTATCCCTCCACTGTCACAACTGTTTTAGCCTGGATGCCACTGACTTAAAGTGAGAGTTAGTCACTTTACACTTTATTTCTAATTTAAATAGGCTAAATAGAGCTGAAAGGTTTTAGATTTTGTTTCAAATTAGCCAGCCAATTGCATCAGATAAGACATTGTTGTTTCCAATACCATTTGGGTGTCAAAACATGGAACACTGATTAGAAACAATTAAGGAGTAACAGAATTGGGGGGACAAAACCCTTAGGCAGCATTGGCTTCAATAAATACATTTTGACTACTGTGTTCGCCATTAAACGTTAAAATGCAAGAAATGAGACGTAACTTTTGATTCTGCAATTCTGCTATTAGAACCTAGTGACTGTTTTATACACACAAACACACACACACAGACACAAACTGACAAATGCACAAATAGCCCTAGAGCATGAATAGAGCATCTTTTCTATAATATAATGAAACTCAAAAATACTTCAAAGCACAATTCCAAATGCTTTACATTCATCATAAAAAACTGATTTTATTTCTGCATCAGAGAGAATTATTTAATCATAAAACAAAAGCTAGCTTGATAAAAATTAAGTAAAATTACTTGTTCCACTAATTCAAGCATAAGCTGTTATTATAATGCTCTTAGTCTCTTCTTTGAGAAGTGAGGATGATATAACTGAATTGGAGAAAACATTACCGTGCCAGAAAATACAATACAAGCAGGTGAAAGAAAAATAAGTTTACTATAAGAATCCAATGCTATTAAAGTGCAACCCAAAAGCTTCATTCCAAAATATATTTTTTAACACTCTATGACATGTAATATACAAAGAAAAAAAATGGAAAAAAAATCTCTAAGGTGCCTTTCCAATTATTCCAAGAGGACAATATGGTCAAATACATTATGAGAATATTTTAGTTTAATAAATCAGTTACTTTGCTGGGATTAATTCAGACAGATGTTTCAGTAATTATGAATCACTTAACTAATTATACCAAATACCTTTCTAGCTATCACTGACTGGTATGATAAACACCTGAAGCCAAATTATGCTAAGCAAGGAAGACTGAAATTGTACAAATTCTTGGCTTTGGGAAAAGATAGGCTAGTATTTAGGGTCTAACAATTACTTTAATCAGCATTATAATGGTTCTGCTGGAGTATATATAATTTTTGTTGCTGACGTTACATTATTAGATAATTAAAGTAATTTAAGTAATTACTTGCTAAAAAGACTAATTTTGCTCATCATCATAAAAGGTCTTGGAGCACAGTAATAGAAAGAAATTAAGACTTCAATATGGCAATTTTGGGAGAATTAAAATCTCTGAAATGGAAGCTGAAAGAACCTATTTTAAAAAATAGAAAGCGATTCCTTGGTTAAACTGGAATAAATCCCACACCCATGCTACATGCTTTGCATTCTTTCTTATTTAAAATATTTTTATAAAGAAAACTCATATACATTCCATTAAAAATATCATCAAAGGAATGTCCTCTGAAGAGATAACACTGAATAATTCCATATGACTATAGAAATAAATTAAATGCATCATTTTAAATGCATATATTTCTGAAGTTAAGGTATGTATGTCTCTGTGTGTATGTACTATATATATATTGTGTGTGTGCATGTATATGTATGTGTGTGTGTAGTATATCTATACCTATATATATGTACGTGTATGTGTATATGTATGTATACACACACGTGTGTGTGGAATGTTTTAATAAACCTAACAAACTAATATAAGGGGGAAGCCAATAATTACAGACCAGTGGCACTCCTTCCTATCATCATGAAGTGCTTTGAAAAATTGGTCTGCTGGCACATCATTTCTGGTCTTCTGCATACATTTGATAAACACCAGTTTGCACACAGAAGAAATAGATCTACAGAGAATGCTATAGTCATCACTCTTCACACTGCTCTGACTAATTTGGAACAGCGGGGGGTGGGGGTAT
>JANHFL010001886.1:77206-93451 GCA_032468155.1 Oxyrhabdium leporinum
GATGGATGGATGGATAGATAGATAGATAGATAGATAGATAGATAGGTAGGTAGGTAGGAAGGAAGATTATGAGTGTGGGAGGGTCTCAGGGAAGTCCTGCCTTAGCACTTGGCCATCACAGGTGCCCCTTCACACGAGTTGCGTCGAGCTGGCCATGCCAACACACCCCAGCCCTCCGAGGTGAAACACAATCTTGATGAGGCCCTCAATGAAATCGAGTTTGATACCCCTGCTGTACAGCAATGTTGCTTAATGTTTTTAATCTAGGGACCCTTTTTCATTTTTAAAAATTATGAAGGACCCTGAAGGAACTTTTGTTGCATATGTTATATTTTCAATAATTACCAAATTCAAAATTAAAACTGATGTATTTGTAAAATATTTACTTATTGAATAGTGTAAAAATATTAAGCCCAATAGATATTAATATAAATATAACATTTTTATGAAAAAAACCCCTATGTTCCTCAAAGAAATCAAAGATAATCAAAAGGTATTTTGCAAAAAAGGTATTTTTGCAAATACCTCCATATCTGGCAAATAATTTTGATTTCATGAATCCTGAGGACCCATCCCCCAATGGGTCTAAAAACAACATTTTAAGAAATACTGGTTTACAGAATATAATTTAAAAAGTTGAAGGGAATGTGGTTAGGACAGTGCATTACTCAACTGGTAAACTGCACTCTGATCCCAAATATTACAACAGCCTTTTTTTGTGAAATAAATATTTACTAATCAGATTATCTACTCATAACAGTCATCTTTTGTTGTTCTGTTGCCATTTACTGCATGTTTGAGTCAAGTCTCCGGCTTCTAAATTCCTATTTAATACAGCACTGTTGTTTTCAACAGAGCACAAAGCCCCATTGTAGAAATATGAATGCTGAACAGTACAGAAAAGCCTGCCAGCCATACCATAGAGCCAGTCACAATTTTTATAGTAGCTCCCTTTTGTAAGGAGGATGAGCAAATGCACGACGGCACCACTCCTGGCCCATCTTTGGACTAAAACTGAACAGAGGGCTTCTGTTCAAAGGGCAAGTCATCCTACTAAGAACAAAATCTGTCATGCTGTTGAAGACAAAGGTGACAGAAAAAACAGCAGTCATGAACTCTATTCTTCATATTAAACAGCAGGATGTACTGACAGAACATTTTAAAAATACATATCCAAACTGTTTATGGTGAAATATTTTATCTGGATGCTTAAACCTTCTACTGGGTGATCCAAAAATGTCACAGGAGGACAAAGGCCATCTGTAACATCGTAGGTTTTGCAAAATATTTCTGTCCTTCAAACTCTATATTTATAAAGGCAACACAATTGTCTGGAAACATGAATGAAGCATTTGGCTGAACTATCCCAACAAGAATGCATTAATAGCTATAATACCTTTTTTTGTGGCAAACGTCTATCAATCTGAAATAAATAATTCTGCATTTAACTTGCAGTTTACAACAGAATGGGAGAATAATTTTATGAACGTTTATGCTGTTTTCTGAGTTCAATTATGATAAACATTAGTTGAATTTGTTTTTTTAATTCAATAACTTCCAAAAACAAATTCAATTAATATTTACCATAACTGAACCCAGAAAACATAAACTTTCACAAAATTATTATTTTAACTCCAAATTAATTAAACTAGAACATCAATACAAGCTTTAACTTCACATATCATAAACATGGACTAGAATACCAGGGAAAGCTCTGGAAGATTTAAAAAAAAAATTATTAACTATTGCTTCCCCCACCAGCCTATTAAATAGTTAATAATAATAGGTTATCAGAGTTATGATGCTGTGAACTTATCTAAAGATAATTTCATACTAAAAAGAATCTTCAGCAAATGACAAGAAAATATAATTGCTTGAATGACCCAAAAGTTCCTGTTCCTTAATGTTAAATAAATTATTTTATTTTTTATTTTTTCATTTATTCTAATTAGGAATTTTGGGCAATACTTGTAACTCCATTTGGAAAAAAACATTTCACTACCTTGTATGCCCAGATAAAGATCTACTTTCTAGATTCGGAGATAAATGAATGAATGACCTCTTTAAACACACAATCTCCAGTTTAATGTTCTTAAATCAAATAAGTATGCAATCCTGTTACAGATTATATTATTTATGAAATTATGAAAAATAATACGAATTGGTGCAACTAGCTTCCTTAATCATGTTCAGAGATAATTCCACCAACACTGTGAAGGATTGGGACTTGACTATCACATTTCTATCTATAGGAAGGCAAAAGGGATGACCTTGCCAATTTGCACCCTATTAGTTCAGTCATACACATATTAAATATCTGCAGATTAAATTCCTAGATTGGTTAAAACTGAATTCCTCCTAAAGGTCAAACAGGTAAGGTAGATTTCCTTTAGATTAGACCAAACTGCTTCAGATGTGGTTCATATCTATTCATGTCTTTCACTGATTTAATGAATAGGTGCAGTGACTCAGCAGGGAGATGGTCTCTGCTCCAGTGGTTTAAGTTCTAGCACTGTGTGGCAAGATGAGCTCCCATCACTCACCTCAGCTTCTGTCCACCTAGTAGTTCAAAAGCATGTTCTATGAGAATAGATAAATAGGTACCACTTCCTGCCAGCATGGAACCTTCCTGGTTGTGATAATCATTTGCGAGGCAACTTGGAAAGAGAGAAGGAGGGAGGAAAAGGCCTTGGATGATGCTATAAAAAAAAGCAACTCATCTTTCTTTCTGGTGTGAGGTTCTTATGGTGCACCGTGGAAAGCTCGCAAGTTGGTACATAAAAGAGCTGGTAAACAGGCAGCCAAGCTACTACTCCGCATTAGCATGTAAGAATGCCGTATGCTAAATAAACTGATTTAAAGTTTGCATTTGATTGATCTCCAGCACCAGATTGTGGCACAAATTTAATGATTTCATAAATGACGAAAGTTTGTTCCTACTAATATTTAAAGTGTATGAGGATTCCAGTAAAAGTCAAATGTAATGCTTAAGGACATCTAACCAAAGTAATACCAATGAATAAAGGGGTAAGTCGGGGTACTGGTACTATTCAACTTTTATATAAATTCATTGGTGGCCAATTTAAGTAGGCTAGAATTTCTCCCTCCTAAAGTACCCTATAAGATATCAATTCATTCATTTGCTGAGGATATGGTAGTAGTGTCCTTGACTTCTATTGGCCTTAAAAGAGCTTTGCATATTTTTTATTTCTTTGAAATAATGAGGACTTGACCATAAATTATTAAAATCCCAAGTAATGCTACTTGCAAAGGAAGTTTAAACCTTTAAATATTTAGTGATGGTTTCTATGGACTGAATTGACTACCAAAATGCTGCTGTTAAGCTATTTACTTATATCCAATATATTCTAGCTGTCTTGTTGTATTGCAACTATAGTGGCTCAGTAAAGAAGCAGAAATCACTAGGGTTGAATTGGCCTTTGGATTCTAATCTTTAATGTTGGGGTTGAAAATATTACATAGTTTAGTTGGATTGGCTTCTTTATCTATAAAAGGTAATTTTGACTCCTCCTAGAAAAAAGGCTATTTTTAGGAAACTGCATTTCAATGGCTTTTTCTGGGACATTCACTGGGGTTAGAGCAGGCCAATTTAATTTTGAAGGAAAGCATTCTAGATGTAGATGGCCAATTGGATTATACAGCATGTCAGCTTGCAAATTTTAAATCATCTACTTACCTGAACAAGATCACTGTTACAAACTTCAGAAGAGGCTTATCCCTGGCCTATTTTAATACAGAATAAAATTCCCATTGCTAAATGACAGTGTCCTTTTGGTGTAGGTATGCTAGAAAATACATTCCATGTTTTGTTATGCTGCCAGTTCCATGGGGACCCTTGTTTGCAGTTGATCTCCTTTCTAAGTTCCCAGAGCATTTTCTATAGACTGCAAGCAAACAACCAAGCTCAGGGAGCACCAAGATGGCATTTTTATTTATTTCACTTATATTACCTAGTGGACAACAAAGACAAACAAAGTTCTTTTTGTTATATTGCGTGTAAACTCTGCTCTACTATAGCAATCTCCAATTGTTAATAGCTACGTTTTATTTTATTTATATTTTTCTTTTGATCTATAACTATAAGAAATGCACTTATCTACCTGTAACTAAAGGGATTATTTGCACTCAAAGGGTAAATTGTATAATTTTTGAAAGTAAGTTATGTTGTTCTCCATAGCTCCATTTTGTCATTTCTGGATCAAACTAAACATAGCAACATAAACCTGAACTAAGAAATCTCATTCATAATTTAGAGTAGGGTAATGAATGAATATAGCCTTCTCCTGACAATAGCAGCTTATCTTTGGATCAAGTCATGTCAAAAGCATTAAACTGCACTGCTGTTTTTGGTCAATCAGTTTGAATATGATACAAATCCAACTCATTGTATTATACAAGATTGGGCAAAGGTCAGTTGGACCCACTCATAAATGCAATTTTAATCGGCTGCAGAAAAATGGCATAGAATAAATATGCACCACACCTTCAGAGATTTCTTTTACAACCTAGTCTAATCTAGCCAATAAAAAACCTTCATGGATTCATTCATGCCCTAACCAAAATACTAAATCATTCATCTATGTAGTCATCTTTCATTAACTTTAAATTAGACTTCACTGGACAACAAAGATTTTGTTTCCTGAACATCTTTTGGGTACATCTTACAGATTTTTGGTTACTAATCACAAAATAACCTGTAATTTAACCTATCACATACCATTTTTCAGAAATCTTCTGTTTTTACATAATGGCAATGTGCACTCTTCAGAACCTGCTGGCTATGCTGCACATATGAAAGAAACATACAAAAAATGGAACTGTTGTTGGAGCACATCCTGTACACCAAATACAGCTGGAATTTCTTTAGAGATCTACAAGTAGTGGATCTGCTGCTTGGAAGGCAGCTCAGCAATACCAAGTACTGTTGTTACATGTGCAAATGGGACAGCTGTGCAAGAGAGTTGCATTAGATTAAAAAGAAATGGTCACTCCCCAAAAAACTGGCTCCAGGACAGAAAAAAAGTGGCACATGAACTACTTGCTGATCCAACAAAGATATTTTTGCTTCCACTTCACATAAGACTGATGAGAAATTTTGGGAAAGTGGTGAACAAGGAAGGTAAAGTTTTCATTATTTGAGATAGATGTCTCCAAGATTAACTGATGCCAAGATTAAGGAGGCATGTTTTATTGGTCCACATATCAGATATGTCATCAATGACAAGAGGTTTGAAGATCTGTTAGTGCAGGAGTTCTCAATCCCTGGTTCGCACCCCGTTGAGAATCGGACTGCATAAGCAGCGGGCAAGCATGGGACGCTCCATTTGAGCAAGTACCGGGTGTGCATGCGAAACCATCCTTTCTCTCCCTGCCACCGATCCTCAGAGCTGGAAAGGTTGGGGATAGCTCTGTTAACAGGGCTAGAGAAAATCACCTGGAAAGCATTCAAGAACGTCATGGAGAATGTTCTTGGAAACTAAAGACCACCAAACTATATTCAGCTGGTTGACAAACTTCTTACATGGTATACAAGACCACAAAGTTCAACATGTCATTTAGGATTCATTTTCTGCATTCACCCTTGGATTTCTTTTCTGAAAATCTAGGTGCAGTCAGTGATGGACATGGTAAAATGTTTCACCAAGACATTGCCACAATGGAAAAATGGTATCAGAACAATTGGAATCCATCAATGTTGGCTGACTATTGTTGGTACAAAAAAATTAATCACAGCAAAATACTTATATAGCCCTGTAGAACTCAGGTAGTATGTTGGAAACATTATCCAATTAAATAGAACGTGGAACACAGAACACAGAAACCGAGGACTGGAAGGAACCTTAGAGGTCTCCTAGTTGAACAGCTGCGCATGGAAGGAGACCTTATATCACCTTGGTCACATGGTTGTCCAGTCTAATTTTGAAAACCTCCAGTTATGGAGCACCCACAAATCTGGGAGGCAAGCTATTCAATCCGGGAGGCATTAAAAATTAATTCAATATTTCTCAAGCTTCCTATGTGATAGAATCATTCTCAAATTATATTTATGTTCAGTGAAGGGGTCTATCATAATCACTGAAAGTTTTTCAGGAAGCAAAACGTTTGCAAAAATTTGTTGTCCACTGGCTACCGTGTGTGTGTGTGTGTGTGTGTCTGTGTGTCTCCGCTTACATATGATGCACAGCCACGAGGCTTTCCCAGCATAAATGCTGGGTCTGAGCATGAACACACAGACACATCGAACATGGCTATTTTTTGCTTCAAATAAGGATACTTCATTCACCTTTCAAACATTCAAACGATCTTCAGATCTAGTGCCCATTGCTCACCGTGGCGCTAATAAAAAAAATTAAAAAATACAAACGTAAAAAAATACAAAAGCAAATAGTGTAACACGTTCCCTTTTCTTCTCTGCAGAAAAACAACCAGCTAATACCTGCTGAATTTCTTGAACCAATTTAGCATAGGCCTCTACCTTCCTGGCCTTCCCCAAAACACTAAAGACCTGGCTTTTTTCCCCCAAGGATTGGGAAAGTGAGGTAGACAAGAGGATTTAATAAGGACTTAACAAGGCATGTGGAAGCTTAACTTTGGTGCCAGGTTTGTAGTGTTTGTGATTTTAATAGAGATATGTATTACTCTATTTTGTTATTGATGCATTGCTAATTGGGAGCCACCCAGAGTTTGATATAAGATGCTATATAAATATTTTGAATAAAATAAACAAATAAATGTGGGAACAAATAAATAGCCTGATTGCAACACAGGAAGGCAATCAGTGATTTGTGAATAACATGTCTAATCTGAGAACAATTATTGATGACTAAAGATTGTACCGTTAGGGGACCAAAGGTCCTACAATATGGATACTGCATTTTAAAGCCCATAACATTTTCTTTCCCCTCATCTTCTCCAGATTACATTATTAAAACTTTATTAAAAAGTTATTTAACGTAAGTCAGTATGAGTAATTTCATTGTTGACCTAGCATGCAAACCCTTGCTAAAGTGATTCTCAACCAGTGGTGCATGCATGACAGATTGGACTCAGCAGTAATCTAGAGGAACATTAAAATCACCAGAACTTAAAATCTGACTTAAAGTCCAATAAATATAAGCATATCATAGTAGGGACTTCAAGTAAAGATGGCTGACTGACCAGTCTGGAAAGCTCTCCTTCGGACTGAAGCTTTTTCAATGTACAAATAGGATACTGGGTTCCATGAGTTCTCCTGGTTTAGGAAGAGCCCCAGATTCCTCCCACAAGATCCTCCATACAGTGGTGATCTCCAAGAAAACTCTTGAGTGATATTCCTAAGTAGCCAGGTGAGTCACCCATAAACTGGGAAGCAGGTGACTTCATTGTTGAAAAAGCAGCCCTTTTGGAATTTATTTTTCAAATGGACAATAAGTCTCGCCTTTCACGTCTTAAATACTTTGATTCTTATCTTTATTAAGCTAAAAGTCACTTTTCAGTGATAGTCTGTTAATCCTTTTTGAAAATCTGCACCATTTCACGGATATTGATATTGATAGGAGGATTGCTGGAGGTAAGCTATGACAAGGAAGTGTGCAATATTTTTCTTTCTAATTTTGATGAAGAAACATAAGGAGTTTTACTTTGTCATTTCCATTTTATTTGACGTTGGGAGTTATAATTTGCAATTTTGGATTGTTTGTTGTGGGACGCTGAAATCTTCCAATTTTAATGGATTCTGGTTGACCAGCTGATCTACAAAAAAAACCCCTCTTTTTTAAAAAAAAGATTTATTCTTCGACCATTAGAGGGAGCTAAAGAATAAAAGAAGATGAGCAACATGGAAGGAACCTAAACCAGATAGAGATAGCAAAAATTATTTTGAAGGAGTATTTAAATAAAACAATTCACTTTATCGATTAACTATATTCCAAAGATGTCATGAAAGAGGAGCAAGAGGAACAAATTAATTAAATAATTGAAAGAAGGATATGTAACCCAGTGATGCAACCAAGTGCAGAAAGTTACCAAACCACTGTGGCTACTGCACAAGTATTTGACAATGCATTAATTATAATTTTGGAATATAAATCCAATATAATCAGGCCCTACTATGAAGATGGTTTAATTACAAGCCCCTAGTGTAACTGAAAGAAGAAGAGTTACAAGTAAATCTACAATTCTCAAGAAACAAGTTTGGGAATGAAAATTGACAATTTTAACATACTTTTTTAAAAGTCATATTTCATATTTCTATTGAGAAAAAGAGAAAACTATATTTATTTAATAGACCTTCAAAAGAAGAAAAAGGTTTTATTTTATGAGGACAAGCTGTAATGAGTGACTTAAAATTGATAAGTTAATTGGAGTTAGGACGGATTTAATTACATATGTAATTAAAAATAGTTCCAGTGCATTCTTTTGTGCTTATAAAATGGGTTAGAGAACAGATTTTTTTTAATCTTTCATTTTTTTTCTTTTTTATATATAACACTTGAACAATTTCTAAAATTTGCAAAGTATTATTGAAAGTGAATTTGAAAGTATGTGTGTTAAATGGAAGTTTAAAAGATGCATTAGAACACAGGTGTCAAACTTGCAACATCACATTGTCATCATGTGACGTATCACGACTTTTCTCCCCTTTGCTAAACCGGGGTGGGTGGGGGTGGATATGGCCAGTCTGTGATGTATCCAGCCTGTAGGCTGCGAGTTTGACACCTCTGCATTACATCTAATTGATTTTAGTTATAAAGGTGATTTTTTTAAAGAAAGGTTTAGAGTCCTAAAATTAATATAAAAGAGTTTTTCCTTTAAGGTTGGAATAGTTAAGTAGATGATGATAGTTTAGAAAGATTAAGAAGTGTAAATATAAATATATATCATTTCACACAACAGTGGAGGAAAAAAAATGGATTTGATCAAGATGGCAATGTAAACTGTTTTAAACAAAGAGATTGTATTTGGTCTTGTTTCTATTTGGATATGGCTTCTAGTTTTATGCTTGAAATAGAAAAAAAATGAAATTTTAGAATTTAGTTTGAAGGTTTAATAACTGTGTAGTTACAGAACGGGATTATAATAATTATAGGTAATGTGCAAAGTTGGGGTCATAATTATATTAGTATTTTACTTTGTTGGAAAGAGTCGGAAGTCAACACCCTTTTTCCTCTTTTTTGGGATCCTGCACTCCCTCATTTAATCTTTATTTTCATTGTATTTTATGTTATAATAAACATCAATGAAACTTTTTTTTTAAAAAAAGAGAAACACCATAGTAATAAACCTGTACATTTTCCTGTTTGAAAAAAAGTACACTTTAAAATCATAATAGGGCCTAAGACAGTGATGGTGAATCTTTTTGGCCCTGAGTGCCCAAAGCGCACGCATGCATACCCAAAATGCAAGATGTGTCTCCCACGCATGCGTGCGTGCCCCCATGCATGCACACACGACCCCTACGCATGCACCCCACCCCCATGCATGCGCGGCAGAAACCCAAAGGCCGGCTGCATGCACGGTGGAGCTGAGCTGGGGCGACACGCGTATGCTCACAGAGGGTTCTGCATGCCACCTGTGGCACGCGTGCCAGAGGTTCGCCACCACGGGCCTAAGAAAATCTGACAACCACTATACCTGGGGATTTTTAACACTATTATCTCTCTCTCTCCCCACCAATACTCTCCTGCTGCTTTTGCTAATGTACTCATTCCACAAATATTTCATAGGAAGCAAGTTGCTTTCATTGTTTCTTTGGATGTTTTCTTTATGTCATGTGTACATTTTTTAGAATCCAGTTCATGATTGTGAACATCATGAACAGGATTCTAAAAATACCCCACACTGTCTTAGACATTAAAAATGTTCCCTAACATGCTTAAAAACCAAGTTTTTGAACAGTCTTATTATGAGGTTAAGACGAGGCACAATCTTAGAAAGTAGCAACAAATGAAATATTGATTAAGCCGTTCCCATCAGAAAATTAAAAGGAATAGCAATGGAACATTTTTATTTAAGAACAAAACAAAGGCAAATTTAAACAGGGCAAATAAGGATTATACCTGGGGACAAAATCATTTAGGGTATGGAAGATCAACGATTAATGAAAATATATATATTGGCCTTTAAGAATTTGGAGCTCACTTATAAGTTTGCTATCAGTGTACCAGTACTGCGATAATATAACTATATGATTACAATAATAAAATTAGCTCTTCTTTTTTTTACAATATAGTGTATCTGAATTAATTTTTTAAAGAATAATATGAATATGCTTGAGGTAAACATTTGTAGCTTATTGAGCAAAATGTGGCAAAACTGATTTGTTCTGTCCTTAGGAGGGACAAGAAGTACTATAAGTGCTGCAGGTATTAACAATGAAATGAAATTTTGAGGAAAAAAACATGTATATCTATGGAAGAGAAGGATAGAACAGTTCTGAATGAAAATGATTTGATTTTGTGGAATGGAATTGATAATGCATGCAGGAAATTGAAGGTGTAGGTTTAGTTGTAAATGAAAGGGCTAAAATGTGTGCTAGAAAGTATGAATTTGTATTATTTAGGTTGTGGTGAGAGCAAATGGAAATAAATCTATAGGTGGGTGATAGTTGAATGTTACGCTCCAGTGAACACGGAAGAGGGAAATATGGGAAAAATTGTACAACCTTCTGAATGAATGTCATGGCGGGTAGGAGGGGAAGACAATCTGGATAGGAACAAGACGATAGAATATACAAAACATCATTGGGGCATTTAGAGAACAGAGACTGCCGATATCTGTTTAAAAAAGATTTCTTCTGCATATGTGGTAAAGAAAACACATGTTTGTAGGGCAATGGAATAGTGGTGCATACTATATTTTTCTCAAGAAAATCATTAATAACAGTTGACTTCAAAATAACAATAGCGTTGATGGACATCACCAGCCATCTGATAGGAGGCAGCACTAAAATAAGGAGTATGATAAAGTAAATAGGCTTGAATTATAAAATGTTTTTACGCAAACATGAGGCTGATTTCTGGATACATTATGAGCAGTGCATATAGGAATAAAGCATGAGTCAATAAATGCAATGCTTAATTCAACCATTGGATGTGATGAAAACAAGGGTGATTATCAAAGATAAAAAAAGTATAGACAAGTATAGCAAATAATAATTTACCGTAATCGAGTTCAATTATGCTTCCTTTTCTTTTTCTTATCCCATGCCTTTAGCTTACTTTTCCTTATTCCTTTTCTGCTGTCAGTGTAACATTGCTTTCCCCCCAAGGTAATAGGTATGCATGTATGAATTCTTACTATGCCACTGCAATATGAAGTAAATTTCTCCCAAAAAATATAGCAGGTCTAAAACAAGTGGAACTAAATTGTAATTCAATAGCACAAAGCAATTGCTAACTTTTTAATGGGCATTGCCACATGAGAGCTTGTTTGATATAATATGCATAATAATCTACTTAGTAGCCTAATTAATGTGGGTTGCATTTTATACAGTGCATCTGATGAGAAATAAATGTTCTTCTGGAAGTTCCAATGTTGCCCTGTTTCGAAAGATAGACTGCACTGATCATGGAGGAATAACTGAGCAAATGACATTTTTGAGATCACGAGGATTTTTGACAGTCTTTACTGGGAGCCCATTATTTTCAGCAGAATACAGTTTAATCCCGCCATATTCCATTCTTCAGCAAATCAATCTGATCTTAAAACACCAATCCACAAATGCTGTGAATCCAGCAATCCCCTTCCAGTTTGTTCAGGGACTGATACTGGCTTCATGCCAAGTGTGTATGATCTTAAAGGGTTAGACCCCAAGCGATTAGACTCATGGGATTCTTTTAAAGCAATGCTCCTTAGCTGAACATCTTCAGAGTGTTCGAATCATAAGCACAAGTTTCCTGCAATGTTTACCCAGTTGTCTTACTCCCACAGGATGTTGTTAGACTATTGCTGCAGGCAACACAAAGCTATCTTTAAGCTATCTTTTAAAAAGTAAATTAATGCTTCAAAGTCTCATAGGCTTTCTCAGTACTTCACAGACACTGAGATTTTTTTTTCATATGGTGTAATGCAGAAAGAAGCCTAAAATCTATTCCACGATTAACAATATATCCAATGGCACTATAGAAAGGGGAGAGGGGAATACAAAGATAAGATGAAGAATAAACAGTGACTTTACACTTCATTTAATGATAGGTAAGTTAAAGTAAATGTTATCTACAATTAATTCTACCAAAAAGGAATATAAACAGCAGTGCCTGAAATAATATTGTGGCCATAAAACCCAAACTCTGCATTCTAAATTTAGGAAAGGGGAATCATAAAACAATCACATTTTAGGAAAGAAAAAAGTTTCCCAAAATGCTTGATTGAGGACAACAGCACTATATACTGTTTGGTACTTTATTTGATATAAGAGTGAGGCTTGGATATATTTACTCCTGTTTATTTTGCAGAACATTACAAAGCATACATATATATTTCCTTATTTCATCTGACATCTTATGTATTCCTGTAATAATCTCATACTTGATTCACTTGGAATAACAAATAATTTGTTAACGAAGGAAAAATAGTACACATCAGAGTAAGTTCTATTTGAAACAATAAAAGCTTACTACTGGGAAGAAACTTTTTTAGATAATGCTGTAAAACAAATGTCAACTTGCCTGTCTCCCACTGAAATAAAATACCAACCTCAAAGCGATCAGATGGTTGTCATCAATTAAAGTCACCACTTTAAACTTGCTTCAAAATGCAAGTTTGCCATTGCCATGTATTTGCTATTTAAAAAGATGAATGTCATTACCAGCATAATTGTGTCTTGAGTAAAGCTGCGTCTATGTTCTCAAGTTATTGGAGTCTTCCATTGCAAATATTGCCATATTTGGCATTCCTGCTAGCAATCGTATTAGCTGAGAATTATTCATAATTGCCCTATAGTCTAATCCCTTCCACCTCTGATAAATGTATGAGTGCATCTTGGCTAAATCTCTAAACAGGAAAAAAAACTTTCTTCCTGAGATTAAAATTAAATGGAGGAGTTTGCTGCTGGAGGATTAAGGTCTTTTGAAACCCCCTGAGAGCAACTACATAGGAGTGAGCAATCCAACACTCCAGCCAGCTGCCCATTCCAAGCACAGACTAAGGACTTGCCTGAACCGTTCACCAAATTCTCAGGGAAAACCTCAAACTCTCTTTTGGAACCCCTTGGAGTCCATCAATTATCTGGGGTGGGCAGATCAAATGGACCCTGTCTCCCTGGAGGGAGGATTGATACTATGAGTAAAAGGATGAACAGAAAGTAATTGATTGATGGCCATAGGCTGGTGTGAATGTACTCTACTGCCAGATCACATCTGATAAAAATTATCAGGATAAAGATTATGTTTTATGCAAAACAATGATAGTTCTAAGTTTGTGGATATTTGTAGATTTCCAGTAAGGAGCACCAGAAACCTTATTCCTTCCATCATCATATTGTGCTGTCAGGAGAAACTCATGGGTTGATGTCTGTCACACTGAAATATTATCTCTATACACAGCTAACTAAACAGTGCACAAGAGTTTGCGCTTTCCTAAAAATTAACTGGCCAAAAAGGAGCAACTAAAGTTCACATTTACTTCAAATTGCCAGTCAAAGCTACTCACTCTAGTCCCTATTACCCTATTGAACTACTACATGCTTTTGAGGCATCAGCTCTGACAACGAGAACAGTGAGAAGTCAAAAAGTTGTCAAAAACACTAGCAAAGTGTAGGAACTTTCTGTATCAAGCCTTTATCAGTAACAATAGCAATTATACTGCACCTTCTGGAGATACACTTTTACTTCCTAGGTGATTTAAAACAACAGGTGCTACATGTCAAAACAAACCAGCAGGCCACAAGAGGACAGCTTGAAAGTATAACTTTGGAAACTTCAGGAAAACTTCTACATTTATAAATTAATGTTTTAATTTTCTCAGTTTAACTAGTGTGAATCTTTATAGATTTTAAAGAATGCCCATTAATAACAAAGGCATAATAGCTGAAGGTACATGGAATTCATAAGTAGTACAAATGTAATTAAAGCCATCTGTTTTGAGATAAATTTCTATTATAACCCATAGGTAAAAATTGTTTTAAAATTGTAAATTAGCACAAATAATACCAACAAGTTACTAAAAAAAAGCATGGGATACAGATGTGGAAAGTACCAGCTACAAAATAAATAACAGAAAAAAAAATCAAATAATTAGTTTCTTGCTTCACCTACTATAATCAATTCCCAATGAAGAGTTGCAAGAAATATTTTTTTAAAAAAAATACCGTAATATTTTTGAGCTATGCTGTAGGTGAAACCAAAGGAACCAAAAAGAACAAAAAATGAAACTGGAATATATCCCAAAAGGCTTTTTATTCAAAATCTGCTAGTGTTATAAACACAATTTCAGTTGATTTCAAGAACTAATGAAGCAATGCAGAAATACTCTAGAGAAATTTAGAATTAAAAAATCTCTAGGACCAGTTGGATATTATTACAGGGTATTATAGCTAAAATATTCTTGGCTCATAACAGAAATTCTGATAAAATTCATTTGAAATAAATACCTTACTATAAAATTAGCAAGTTTTGTTTTATGTGAAAGGTAAATAAATATATTTTTGAATATGTTGAATACCTATCAAATATGAACCATTTAATATTTTTCACGTACATTTCAAAGTTTCAGTTCAATGTGAGTTAAATTCAGAAGTAGGCCTTACTGAGTTCTACAGGACTTTAGCTTAAATAAAAGGATAAATACTGACTCAAATGTGAATAATTCAATAACAACCGTTTCATATCATTGTCACAATTAATGTCTGTAGAACTGGACTGCCTGCAATTTATCCTGCATATTTCTGAATTACTATTATATGAAGGAAGAATCATTGTTTAAGAATCAAAAGAAATCAGATAAATCGAAAGACATAATTCCTAATAAATAACAACCCCCATTAAATATACCTATCATCTATCCATTCAATCTATCACGTATTTTATTAAATTTCTGACTTTTATGCAAGATTCATCAAGTCTTCCTTTGAATAAACCATTATTTCAGTCTTTTCTTTAATGCAGCTTTCTCTCTAAATTTCATTCAAGAGTATATTGTTTTTCCTAACAAATGAATTATTTTACATTTATGAGAGTTTGCCCTGGCAAAAAAGTAAACGTATATGGTATACACTGAGCACAGTATGATTTTCTGACTTAGCTGTAATACAAATTACCTCTTCTCTGGCTGGGACAGTATTAGAGAAAGAAGCAACATTTTCACCTAATGTTTTGAGGCAAAGAGGCTCTGCGTGAACCTGCAGAGAAAGCCCAGAGTATCTTCTGAAACGTGAACAACAACAAAAAAAGAGACAAGGCTGCTTTAATGAACGATGGAGATATGTATATATATATGCTATGATGCGTTTTAAAACATCACTGTTAAAAAGATTTGCAGAGCTTTAGACTTCATGATTCTGTGTGGGCCTGTTACAAAAACTGACTGAGTCAGAGGTTTAAGGAAATTGATTTGTATGGGGCTGCAACAACTAAATCTAAATAAACTAAACTGATGATCACATCAATTCACTAAATGGCATACATTTAGTCCTATACAGGTAGTCCTTGGCTTACGACCACAAATGAGCCCAAAATTTCAGTTGTTACGTGAAACATTTGTTAAGTGAGTTTTGCCCCATTTTATGACCTTTCCTGGCACAGTTGTTAAGTGAATCACCGCAATTGATAAGTTAGTAACCCAGTTGTTAAGTGAATCTGGCTTCCCCGTCAACTTTGCTTGTCCAAATGTTGCAAAAGGTGATCACATGACTTCAGTACACTGCAACTGTCATAAGTATGAATCAGTTGCCAGGCATCTGAATTTTGATCACATGATCATGGGGATGCTACAAAGGTTGCAACTTTGAAAAATGATCATAAGTCACTTTTTTCAGTGCCATTGTAACTTTGAACAGTCACTAAATGAACTGTTGTAAATCGAGGTCTGCCTGTAATCTCAAAAACTACATACAGAATTAATGCTATTTCAGAGGGCATGTGTATACAAGTTACTTGCGGGAGTGCCTGTTTTTTTCAATTGCTAGTTTTAGGGACTCAGTGTAACATTCTGCATTCTTAATGGAAATCTTAAATTATGAGCCTAGGTGGCGCAGTGGTTAGAGTGTTGAACTGCAGGCCACTTCTGCTGATTCAATCTAGCGGTTCA
>JANHFL010001886.1:106006-118707 GCA_032468155.1 Oxyrhabdium leporinum
GCTAGAAGCCTCCAGCCGCCATTCCCAGCTCCGTTCCGGCCAGTAAAAAGGTGATGGCTGCAGGCCCTTCATGCCGGCAAAAAGCGGCGCCAGAAGCCTCCAGCCGCCACCTCTTTGCCGGCGCTAGAAGCCTCCAGCCGCCACTCCCGGCTCTGCTCCGGCTGGCAAGGAGATGATGGCCCTTCATGCCGTCAAAAAGCGGCGCCAGAAGCCTCCAGCCACCACCTCTTTGCCTTCTTTTTTTCCGACTAACCTTTTGCCTGCATTGAGCAGGCAGCCAGCATCGCCGTCTCTACAGCATCGGTTATGTGACTGGATGGGCGTGGCCAACTCGACGTCACTCACAGCAAAGTGCCACTGTCCCACCTTGCCGTGAGTGACATTGAGTTGGCCACACCCACTCAGTCACAAGGCCCCCACCAAGCCATGCCCATAGAACCGGTGGTGAAAAAAAATAGATTTCACCACTGAATATAATAGATTGGGGTGTCAAACTCATGGCGTCCTGATTTCATCACCTCACGTATTGTGACTCTTTTCCTTTTGCTAAAATGGTGGTGGGCATGACCAGCGCATGACGCATCGGGCCTGAGGGCCACGAGTTTGACACCCCTGTAATAGATGAAATAAAATAAGCTTTCAGAAGTTATGATATTTGGTAAATCAAAATATCCCAAAACAAAATACAAGTATCCATTATAAAGTGACATAAAACTATTTACCCTTGCTCTGAAAAATATATTGCTATTAAAGAATGAAAGAAAATATAATATAATTATTAAATATCACAAGACTTCATTTTACTTTGAAGGCAATGCTTTCTCAAAATACTTCAGTGTTTCAAAACACAAACTTAATATGTTGATTAAATTAGGAAACCATGGCATTTATAAAATCTATAAATTAGATCAGCGTGGCACAATGAGCTCCAAAGGATAATTTGCTGGATATTTTACAACTGGATTTTTCCAAACATATCAAGGCCCAGCTTTGCTATAAATTACTTATAAAGAAAAGGACATTGAGTACTGTAAGAATTGAATTTGTAATGCTTCCAAAGGCTTTTAGCACTCCCTTCTAATTTTTATAAATATAACACATTTCTATTACTGTACTGAATCTTTTGTTAATACAAATTATAGGTACATTTTCAAACTAAAATCATACTAGATTCAAAATTAATTCTCAATATGTATCAGGACCATATTATTCAGAGTTTATGAGTACTATTGATAGTTGACCTTGACTTCATGTATGATTTTGTTAAATAATAGATAGTAAGCTACAGCTATGCCCAATCTAATAGTATATCGGTATTTAATGGCCTTGCCACAGAATGGCATTTGAAGTATCATGGTAAATTTCCATTCAATAAAGAAATGAAATGCCTATTTTAACAAACCTGGTTTTTTGTTAGCCCTGCTGGAAATATACACGCTTTTAAAAATATCAGCCTGAAAAGGTAGGCACATGTCTGGAAGAAACATTGTAACTCAGTCTCAACAGAAGTCTTCTAGCAAGTCATAAAAAAAAATTAAAATTCTGAAAATGATTACAGGAATGGTAAAAATCACTGAAGTTTAGTGCTTTCAATTGTTCATTGTGAAATACAATATTTTTTCCCCTTACATTTCTGTGTCAGTATGTATGTGATAGAATATTTTGTATCTCAGTGGGAACAATTTCCTTCGGTTTGTAAGTTAATAAAAAACCCTACTTCCTTCCCCGGAAATTAGAAGAGTTCTTTTAGCCAAGACATCAAATCAGAATCTTCAAATAGCATTCAGGGAGCTTTTAAGCCATGTATGGTTAATCTTGAAACTGACACAAGATCACAAGAAATGGTATTATAAGCATATCATATAAAGATTAAAATTTATAGATGTTTTTACATGATGTTCTGGCAAGTTGGGAGTCTGGAGATAACTGACCAAATAAATATATTTGGTTTTAAAAAGCGGATTATATAAAGAAAGTACTCTTATTTACATATTTTTTTCCAACAAGGACAAGCAGGTCACTGTGCTGAAGTAACTGAAGACTTTGTGAACTAAGCTATGCATAGCAACAGCAAAAAGATGTCTTGTGGTGCCACTAAATCTAATATTTTAAAAGTCTTTCTGCATTACTGAGGCCTCGATCGCTGCCATTTCCACCTTGATGCATAGCTAAGCTGGCTCTGGTTATGTACTTCTATGCTGCACTAAAAAATCCAGCCTGGCCTTTCTGAACAAATGGTCAAGAAATATAGTTCAAGCCACACTTTCAGTATTTAAATATCCACATTTTGCTCCACAATTGTATTAATTCTGATGTAGTTTCCATATTGAATTACAGTTGCAGGAGAACTACAGACTTCAAAATTTTACTTTTGTCGACTGATGGCAGCTTTGTTCAGACATACAAATACTTCTTAAAAAAATCTGGGCTAAGAAGAGAATGTTATAAATGTATGTTTAAAGCGTAGAGCAATAGTTTTGTTCATTATATGAACACAAATTCATCTTCTTAATACTTTCATTAAAGAGACCACTGCACTTTATTCCCTCTTTACTAAATTCACTGTTAACATCTGCTGCTTCTCTTGAGAAAGAGAGGTAAACAGAACTCATACATGTTTTGCACTCAAAGCAGTTTGGAGGCAGGCAAGCAACAATGATATACAGGCTATAAGCCTTTCAACTAAAGACTGAATGCACCATCTTACAGCAAACCAGCTAGCCAGAATGCATCCCTCAATTTCCAAGTGTGAATTCAAATTACCTAATTACAGAGCTATTCAATATGCTTATTTGAATGCTTACCAAGCAGAAACTTTAAATAAAACGAAGGAAACTGTACTTTAAGTCCAGGTCCCGTCCCCCCCCAATCCTTTGGAACACCTACACCTGCTTCATTTGAAGAAGGTTAATCTTTCCATTGAACCAAAATGTAATGTAAGAGCCTCTGCAAATTTATTACCAGGAACTAAGTACAACAAATTCTATGACAAATATCTTAAGGAAAATAGGACTAAACTAGCTCTAAGTAAGAAATTCTTTTGGGCAATTTTAAAAATGAAATGCCCTCTGAATATACTTTTTTTTGGCACAATAGCCCCCAACCCCAAGTAAAACATACAGCCAAAATAAAATTCATGCCAGGTTAGTTATTACAGAACAGGAGCCATACGTTTTACCTTTTTTATTATTAGAAATGAGCAGTAGAAATAGAGTTATCATGTATGAATATTTCATCAAGACATTAAATCACATATGTAAGAAAAATCCCTATATTTTGTAAAGTATTTCAAAGTAAGAGATTACTAGGTAGGTGATTTTGAACTATACTGAAGTAGTACACTGTCCAAATGTTCCCAATGGGAACCAAGGAACCATACGAAACTACATTGTATGTCTGTGACGTAATGATCCTCAAGATCAAAATACAATGCAATGCACGGTGATACTTGGGAATCCACTTGCTTCCTAGCTACTTCATGGAGACCAGTAAACTAGACACTCCAAAACACAACTGTGTCCAAATCAGAGTAGTGCTTATAGATATTCAGTCCTAGCATAAGTAAGATGTATTGTTTTTACATGGACCATAGCAGATACAAACAGAAATCTTAGCTCAATAGGTACTGATCTTTGAATCACTTGGCAGATTTCCCCACTCTTCTAGGGATAACCTAAGGTTAATACAGTGACAGGAGCTTCTTATGAATATTTTCATCTGGATATATATTTAAGAAGTAACATATCCTTCACATCTCATAGCACAGACATGGAAAGCATCTGGAATCAAGGAAGGCCTTAAAATCTCTCTTAATTCTATCAACAGATAATTCACCATCCATCAATTGCAAAAAGCATCTTTCCTGCAACAATACCTCTGATATCAGTAAAAATCAACATTTTCCTAATGCAGGTCCTTGGGAAGAACTTGATAAATGGATAAAAATGCCAAATTCAGTCTAAACATCTGGCTGACTGTGCAATGAACTATAATAATATGATTGCATAGACTGATTACGAACAACAGCATGATAAAATAGCAACAACAGTGCATTGGAAGATTTGCGAGCCATACCATTTGCCTGCAAGCAAAAACTGGTGGGTCAATAAAATAGGGATAGTAATCAAAAATTAAGAATCTAAAGTGCTCTGGGATTTTTGAATGCAGATAGGACCTGCCATATAACACACTAGTCTTAACAACTGTCAATAAGAAAGACAAAAAAGTCTGGATAGTAAATGTGGCAGTACCTGGAGACACCAAAATACAAGAGAAAGAACTGGAGAAGGTAACAAAGTACAAAGACTTGCAAATAAAAATTGAACGACTATGGCAAAAAAAAAAAAAAGCAAAGGTGTATTAATAATAATAAACAACTTGGGTGCAATCCCAAAACAACTGGAGCACCACATCAGCATTGACAAATTCCCTATCAGTCAATAGCAAGAGGCAGCTTTGCTCAGAACAGCTTACATCCTGCGATGATACCTCTAACACCATCAAATTTCAACACCTGTCTATCTCAGGTCCTTGGGAAGGACTTGATAGGTAGACAAAAATACCAAATCCAGTCTGAACATCTATCTGACTGATTGACCAACCACAATAAAAATAACTGTATCAATTTGCTTTAAAGGCAGCATACAGAAATGTGGGCTGTGTTAAAGCCTAACTACTACACAAGTGAATTTAGGGACAAGGTTGCTACAGGAAGGAAAGAATAACGTCTTCCTGAGCTCTGTGATTTCTACTAAAACAAACAAACAAAATAAGTTTTCTTCACGCTTCAATTAGACTTCATATTAGTTCATATTGACAGTGGGGGCTATTTTGGAAGCTGTATAAATGTATGAGAAAAAGGAATTTTTGGGAACAGAATGTCTGCTGTGTGATGATTCCATACATTGTGGACATGTGACCCATTATAGGTTTGCTCTGAATCAGTTCAATCGTTGGAGCTTTTTCTTCGGACATCCCCTCTTTAATAGAAGGAATGCGAATAGATGCATTTAGAAAATTACAGCAAGTACAGTATATCAATATTTGCAAATGCGGGTATTGTGAATCATGTCCAAAACAGGAAAAACGAGGAATTTCAGAAGGAATACAGTGTGGGTAAGGAAAGGTTTATAGGAAGAAGGCACTTTTTTTTTTCCACTTCACTACAGCAGAAGACAGTGAATAGACAATCTGCTAAGTGAAAAATCAATTGTGCAGGTAGTGAGAGACAGTTCCTTTTCAACACTTAGCGGATAACATGTTAGGGAAGTGTCACCATTTATTTAATAGCTGACTTTCTCCTTCATTTCCAGTGCCAGAGATTTCATTTCCCGGATAAGAAAAATCTATAATGACCCATGCGCTACTTTAACTCTAAATTGAGAAAGGTGAAACCAGCTAGAATGTGCATTTCCATGAAATTTACTGGCCAAATGCCATGGCAGAGGGCTTTTCTCAAGTAGTTTCTGCAGTATGGCATTTAAGAAGGAAATTACTTCTTTGCTCAATCAACAATATCAAAACACTTGTAAGCAAAGAATTCTTTATAGCAAGGACAGGAAGAGCTCGTATTTGTAAGATCTGCAACCCTATCCTTTATTAAATCATGTTGCCAGTGAAATTATGGTAGAGTTGGGCCTGAAGTTCATGAACCGCTGGGTGAAGATACAGAAGGAGCAAAAAGCTGATTTTAAAATGGAACAACAAAATTAGTCACTACAGCTGTGAATAATCTCACTAAATGATCATTTGTTCAGTGACCCTTCAAAATTACAGTGGCACGGAGCAAAGAGGTTATGACCCGTGCTTGAAGTTATGAACACTGCAATGCCCCTGCAGTCACATGATAAACAAAATTGGGCACGTGGCTAGCACACCCATCCTTACAACTACAGGGGTGCTGCAAGTCTTCTCTGCATCTAGGCCAGGCCTGGACCTGAAGTAATTGGTCTGGGGCCTAGAGCAGTCTCAGTCAGCTGCCATTGGCCCAAACTTCAATGTCAGTCCTAGCATTAGCACTGCCACTCAGCAATGCTACTTTGCATTATTCTCCAAGGTGCGTGAGCCTTGGGGAATGGCAGGATTGTCGTCCCCCCCCCAATCCAGCGCTCCCTGAGATCTGCTACATGCCACTTACCTTCAGATATTTTTCTCCTGTTACTGAGAGGCTTATCCAAAACTTCTGAAGATTTCTAAAGTCCGCTAGGCCTCAAGGCAGCTTCGGGAAAGAAGACCTGGTGTGACTGGGAGCTGGGCATCTACTTTGGGCCTAAGCCTGAGGGCCAAACGCCACTGTGCGGGGCAGCCTAGACTGGGGGAGGGATAGGTGAGTGTGTGGAGTTAGGGGTCATTTCTCAGTGGCATTGGCAGTGCTAGGGATGAAGTCGAGGCCTGGCTTCCACTTCAAGCCTAGGTCCAACACTTTCGGCTGGAGTGCAGTGTGACTCCCAGGTCTCACATAGCTTGCATTCCCAGCCCCCTCCTCCTCCTCCTCCCTGAGGCATCTCTACGCTCTGCTTAACAACCAAAACTGGGGTGCCGTGATGAAGTGAAGCAGTTATGTGGGTGTCTTGCTTAACGACCATAATGTTGCAGCATCTCTGCGGTCAGTCATAAGGGTGAATGACTGTCATGGTGCTGCAACATTTGTAACTTCGGGACTGTGTCCTAAGTACTTTTGGGGGGTGACTGCAACATCTTCTTTTTTTTTTTAAACTGTTCCTTGTCTATATCTGTTCACAGCTTATGAATGGCATACTTAACTATTCTTAGCTACACAGTATTATTATTCTGCCACCGTCCAGGAGCGGTCTTTTGCTAAGATTACTATGACAGAAAGGCAGAGGTAATGGAGATAGGACAGAGATCAACAATAGAGACAGCACATCTCATGTTAGTAGGGTTTTCTGCTGATTTAAAGATGGATCGAACACATTTCAATAGCAGTGGGGGAAAAGTCCACATTCATAACAGGCAAACTAAGACAGAGTAAACAAAGCCACACAGCTATGAAAAGCTCATAGGTTTTCTGAACTATTTTACAATCTTGTTTACTATCTCATTGTAGTATAGCAAATGTCGAAGATCAGTTATCCTGGTAAGGGGGGGAAAAAGAACATTCTTTGAGTTGATCGCATATTGCAAAAGAAGATCCATAGAATTTCAGGGGTTGGGTTGGGGATTAAACCTTTTAACAAATGCTGTTTGCTTTTGCAGGATCCAATCTGGGTCCCTCACCGGGACTAGAGTTTTAGTCTTCCGAGCTTTCAGGTTCGTGCTGGAGCCCATCCTTAGGGAACTTCTCTCTAGCAGAAGAGATACTGCTTTTTATGGAGGAAAATAAAGGTTTCCAATTTCTCTGAAATCAGACAAATGCGGGTGACAGCAGTGCCTTTTACATCTAAAGAATTCCTTGTTTCATTTGAATCTACAAATAGATTCAAGTAAAGTTAAAAGAAAGAAAGAGAAGATGCATGCAGAGAAGAAAATGAACAAGATGATTAAAAAAAAGGAAAGAACTCCCAGCAAATACATTGACTAGACTGCGATTACTGGAAAATCTTTCTCCCATTTTTAAATAAATTTCCAAGTATAAGGTCTAGAAACACCACCTTAGAAACATCTTACGTGTGGTGCAGATGTAATTTTCTAAGTGCTTTGTGATGTAAATTATAGTTGTTAAACTACAAGACTTTCATCTTTAAGACACTTAGGAGTAGAATTTGGCCAGAGCTCTTAGGTTTTTTGATACACACTAAACACTCAGGAAATCAATAAAACAAGCATTGTAACAATTTATTATATCGATGGAGATTTTGATTGTTTGAAATAATTATCAGATGTGATGGAAGTTTAATTTATTAAACACAGAAACACACGTTTGGCTAATCTGCTGTTAAAAAGAGACTGTGTAAGCTTTCTGTCTGCCACAAATTAAGCAACCCAAATGAAGTCCAAATGTCCCTAAGGGACACACATAAGGGTCATGGAATTTGCATACCTTTCAAGGAAGATAAGTGAATAATCACTGACCTAAGAAAAAGGGGGTAAAGTGAGGCTTTTTTTCCTTGTGAATGTGAAAAACATCGCATCAAGCTCAACTAAAAATGTAAAAGACGATCATAAGCCTTTTGTGTGTTTGCCTCTTGGAAATAGTTGGTTTCATTTTATAGCAATCCCAAACTGGAGAGGGGAAACGCTCTTCTAGAGCAATTAAGCATAATTGTGCAATCTTTGCTGTCTTCTTGATGCCAAGCAAAGACATTTTATTCTCTCAAGTCTTTTAATAATGTGCTAATGCTGCCATAATTTTTAGTTTTTTAATCGCTGCTTTTATGTTCTGTTAATTTGAATGTTTATCCTGTTGATGTAGTTTTGTATTGTCTTTTATAGAACATCTTAATGCATATTGTTATTAACATATTGTTTTTAACTGTACGTTTTAATATTATAGCCTTTTGAGATTTCCTTTAATAGGAAACATATAGAAATGTTAAATCTTGATTTGGGAATAATTTTATGTGGTTCAGAATGAATGAGCCTGTAAGAAGCAACAATGATTGCAACTGCAGAGATAACAACATCCTACAGTAAAACAAACAAACAAAATATTTATGATTCCTCAACAATTAAATTCCATTTGTATTTATTGTAACTACTCTAAACAGTCCATTTCCAGATGTAGGGTTTCAACTTTGGGAATTTTCAGCAATGGTCATATTGCCTGGGGAATCCAGAGAGTTGAACCTACATTATGAAACACCGTTATATCCCTTTTTATGGGAAGGCTGATATACACCAAGATCCATTCAATAGAATGGATCGGAAATAAGTAAGTTTTCAGGTTGTATTATTTGTTTAGGGCTCTAGTACCTGGTCTGTAAAAATTTAGAAGACCGTTAGATGTCAAGAAAGAGTTATTAGCTTGGTATCTCTTCTTTGCTATCTAGCTTTTTTCAGCCTAGGTATGGCAACTCTAACTAATGCATTGTGATTTTATAACACCTATTACTACAATGACTTTGCCAGGTAAGTATTTATTCTTATGTTTATATCTTTACCTTTCCTCAGGAAGCTCATGATAGAGTGAACACCGTGGATGAGTGGGGATTGAACCTGGGTCTTAGTCTCAATCCAGCATTGCAATACCATATCATGCTGCCTCTCCAGTTTGGAGAATGACTATATAGGGATGGTCCCTACAGTGTCCTTCTGAGAGCAAACTTAAACAGTTTAATGTGACAAAAGATTTCCAAATCCGTGTGTCTTTCAAAGGAGGAGGATTATATGTGCAAGGTCTGTTTTTATTCTGCAGAAAGAGATACAACAGAGGTGAAAGGAGGAAAGAAGGATGAGGAGGAAATTGAAAGTGTGGGAGAGAAATTTACAAGCACTGAGCTGGAAAGGAAAGAGCAGGTGGACTATAATGGTTATCTCAATCCATTTCAGTTTCTGCCCAAAAGCAACCGACAGCCTATTGGTGTTTTGCAAGCTGCAGCATTGGAAGAGCTGTGCAAGAGAAGCTGATTTAAGGCAAGGAAGCACTCTTTTCTTTTTCTCCTTCATTTTAATGAATGCGATTGGCAGTCTTGAGAATAAAACTTGTATTTCAGGAAATATGCAAAAGCAAGCAAGCTCATCCTTCCATTAAAAACGTGCATTTATTTATGATTTCCAATGAAACAATTTTATTTCATACATTTATAAGTTTCACCATTGTTTTATTTGATACAATTTTTTAAACGAAATGATTACAATGTTATATCCATTACTAGTCCTGTTTGAATTGCAAAAAAAAAAATTGGTTGTGTAAAATATTCTTGTTTCTATAAATGGCTACGTTCAAAAGAATCCTTTCTGAAGGCTTTTACTATCAAAACTCCAAGCTTTGTAGCACAACAAAAGCTTCTTGATGGAATTCCTCAAATGATTACTATTATTTTTAACTAAATCCTTATGGCATTTCCTTTTGCTTCATGCTCATCGCCTGGCCTGCTCTTGTTTTTGTCTTTCTGTTTGGTTGATTTTTCTTTTATAACCTAAGGATTTGATTTAAAATATGACTTGGGAACAAATAAAAACCCCAAATCCATAAAATACTTTCCCAAGACCAGGGGTGTCAAACTCACGTTGTCATGGCAGCATCACATGACTTATTGGGACGTTTTCCGCTTCACTAAACCGGGCATGGGCACGGCCAGTGCATGATATGCATCCGGCCTCTGGGCCAGGAGTTTGACAGCCCTTAGACCGAATAGAATGAAAGGATGTATTTTTCCCCGCCTGGGTGACATACATATCTTCAGCAAACATAATCTTCAGCAGTACATCATGTAGAAGAACTACCGTAAATGAAAGTCCTGCTTGTAACCACAGAGTAAGGGGTAAATTTATACTTACAACTGCTGTCAAGAAAACCAGAAGCTACTTCTTTATATTTTCTTTCTTTTGCTTTCCTACACTTTTGCTTTCTTTTTTTTCCTTTTTCTTCTATTCCTTTTTTTCTTTATTCTAAATATCAGTTTCTATTAGTTTTTAATCTTTAAATAACTTTTATTTTTATCAATGTATAAAAAATGGCGGTGAAAAGATGGCCAATTGTTTATAGAACAGCTATGCTCCAAGGATGTTAAAAAGAGTACTCAACTACTTCAGAGATGCTAATATATGTAGAAAGTTACCAAACCACTGAGGCAATTTCACAAATAGCTGACAATGCAGAGGAGTCAACAGTAATTTTGGAATATAAACCTGACACCAATTTTATTGTGATGGTTTAAATAGAAGCCTCCGAATACAATCGAACTGTAAGGAAATTTGCAATTTTTAAAAAGACAAGTTTGGGACTTTTTCCTCATCGATATTAAACAAGGTTGAGAAATCCTTAAGGAAAAAAGAGAAGCTTATAACCACTTGACAAACATTCCAGAGAAGAAAAAGATTTTATTCCATGAAGACAAGCTGGAAGGAGTGACTTAAATTTAAAGAGTCAATTGGAATTAGGATGCATTTTCATCGGTATGATATTTGTAACTGAAAGAAAGTCTGAATCTAAAGTCTGAAAATGTATTTTTCCTTTTATATATAAAATACTTAAATAATTCCTAAAGTTTGTAAAATATTATTGAAAATGTATTTGAAAATATCTATCTTGAGAGAAAGTTAAAGAAAAAAGATGTATTAGCTTAAAGAAAAATCTAGAGCTTTAAAAAGGATATATACAAGAAGAAGAAAAATATTCTATAAAGGTAACTTGAAGGGAGTGATCTAAATTTAGCAACAGCACTTAAGACTTATATACCGCTTCATAGTGCTTTACTCTCTCTAAGTGGTTTACAGAGTGAGCATATTGCTCCCAATAATTTGAGTCCTCATTTTATCGACCTCAGAAGGATGGAAGGCTGAGTCAACCTGGAGCCGGTGAGACTCAAACTGCCGAACTGATGGCAGCAGTCAACAGAAATAGCCTGCAGTGCTGCATTCTAACCATTGTGCCACCACGACTGTAAATTTAATGAGATAATTGGAGTTAGTTGGAATTTTAATTGGTCTGAAAGTGAACTTTAACATATGTATGCTAAGAGGAAGTTAAAAAGAAGATGTATTAGAATGTTTTAATTTTACTTTCAAAGGCACTATGCTGTGTTTCTCAGAAAACACGACCCACCCCAATAATAAGCACACCCCTACTTTTTTTAGGGGGTGGGCCTAATTTTGCCCCTACCCCGAAAATAAGCCCAGGACAGGGGGGTGAGGGTGGGTGCGTGGGGGGCGTGGAACTGTCCAGCTGCAGCTGCAGCCCACTGGCCCCTTGGGGAAGTGTTCGCCAAATAAGCCTCCATTCCGAACGCTGAGGTTTCAGAATGGAGGCTTTTTGGTGGAAGAAAATGGGGAGGGGGGACTTTCCTACTGCCATCCTTCCCTCCGTCTGTGCTGAGCTCCAGATGGACGCGCACAGATGGGCTCAGGATGGATGCGCACACATCACCCGGGGTTATGTTTTGCCTTCAGTGGCCCGTCGGAAGGCATCTACAGCCGATAACAGAGGTCTGGATCGATCCGGAGCTCTATTATCGGCTGCAGAGGGCTTTCCGGAAAGCCTTCTGCATCCGATAATAGATTCTCTGTTAAAGGCTGCAGATGCCTTCCAGCAGATCTCTGGAGGCCGGGGGCATGCGTGCGAGTGGCAGCAAGCGGCTGCAGAAGAGGGGTCAGCAGCAGGCTTCTGCTGCCACCCAGCAGGTGCCACCGCCATCAGGTGAGTACACCTGCAATTTGCGTCATGAAGAACGAAGTGAGGCGGTGGGGGTGGTGGAGGGTGAAGCAAGGTAGGGTGCGGAGCTGCCCCATGCGCTCTGCACTAGCTTAGCTAAAGACGCTTCAGCCAAGGCACTCATGCCAAGCCCCCACCCACCCCCAGGGCAGCGACATCCTTTCACTAACCTGCTTTCGAGGTCCGTTCTCCGCTGCACTGGCAAGAGATCTGTGGGACTACGGTAAGTTACTCGCGAGATCTTTTGTTTTTTCATCAGAAGTTGGAAGGTCTGAACTACGGTGGGTTTTTTTTTACCGTAGTCCCACAGGCTTCTTGCACCTGCAGTGGAGAATGGACCTGGAAAGCAGGTTAGTGAAGGGATGTCGCTGCCCTGGGGGTGGGGGAAAATTAGGGCACCCCTCGAAAAAAGGGCGTAGCCGTTTTTTCA
>JANHFL010001886.1:153978-165256 GCA_032468155.1 Oxyrhabdium leporinum
GCGCGGGGGGGGGGGGGGGTTGGGGGGCGTGGCTGGGGTGGGGGGAAAATTAGGGTACCCCTTGAAAAAAGGGCCTAACCAGTTTTTCGGGGGGCAAAAGAAAAACACTTAGACTTATATACCACTTCACCTATTTTCTGAGAAACACGGTAGAGTATAGCTGCCAGATAGTGTACTGATTAGAACACAAGGGAAAAGTGGCTGTAGAACTTGAGAGCAGAATACAGCAATCTCCCAGAAGAGGAAAAAGTCACCATCACAGTAGCAGACATACAACAACATCTCAAGAACATGAAAAGCTGGATGGCAACTGGTTCACTTACTGGATAAAGAAACTTAACAGAAGCACAGATGAACCACCTGCTAGCAGCAGGCTCCTACCCAGACTGACTAACTCAAGGAAGGACAATGCTGATCATGAAAGACCCCCACAAGACAACAGCATCTGTCAACAAACAGCCAATAACTCACCTCTCCACAACATGGAAAGTCCTATCAGGAATTATAGGGGCCAAGGCATAGGATATATAAGCCAGCTGATGATTCACATTCACAGTGAATAATTAGGGTTGTAATCCTAAACTCTAACCTTTACTAGGATTATTAATAAACGCTGCACAATAGCATGTTACTTTTCAGAGACTTGCCTTTAATATTTGCTTTCCTTCCTACCAAGGGAAACTGTATTATGAAAATGTAAGAAGAGGCATGCTTGATCAGAACAAGTTTCCCATTTAGTCCAGCATTGTTGTGTCCACACTGCTCAATCACTGCCACGGACAGACCACAAGCAGAACGCGTCATCATTAGGACATGTTCATACTCCTTTATCCTTGATTTCATACCACTTATATGCTATGAATATAAGGGAGACCTGGGGGGGGGGGGGCTTACTGCAGATGCAGTGCACATTACTAAGAAAATTTACCCTGCAAGTCTTAATCAAGAACTCAAAAGCTTTCATCCTGGCTATCTCAACATTCAGAGAGCTGCAATCATAAGCGCAGGTGTTTTGTCCATCCAATCTGTCTCCCTTCACACCCAGTAATGTCCCCGCACAGATGAAACAATTCCCAAAGTTAATTGCAAACTGCATAGCAATTAATACCTGGCTGCCTGTAATCCCATTAGCCTTTTACTCCTAGCCAAAATTCATTTTTGACTATTAGCATGCTGTCTAGATTCCCTCTATTTCCGATTGCCCGTGGCATTTAAATAAGACCATTCAGCTGTTGTTGCATAGTTCTGAGAATGCTTGCTTTGCACTTTTTCCATTTGTGCAGTGTTCAAGCCAGGGGAAATTTCTCTCAAGTGCTTTATATGAAATACTAAGATGCAGAAACCGGAGTTTGTAATTTAAATGGATTTCCTAAGGAGCCTCTTCAGAATGCATTTCCTCTTAATTTTGAAGACAGGCTACAGCTCTGCATATCTCCAAGACGTATGAGCAGAGACTGGGCATTGGACAGAAATAAGCCTTAGCATGGAATTATGTATACGCTGATAGCATAAACAACAACCTGAATGGCATAATCTCTCTGTAATACAGAACTGATATTTGGAGGGAATTTACATGCCAGAGATTTCTCGAATGAAATGCCTATGCTGAAAATTCATCTCTGTGTACTGTTAAATATAGCAAAAATTGGTGCTTATTTTCCAAATAAATACTCGTATTCCACTGAATAATGCTTAACGGATGAGAAGCAGCAAGAACATTTATTACTATGTTGTTTTACAATAATGACAGAGAAGAATTAAACTCTAGGCAATTCATATGGGCAACTATTACCCGTCAGGTCTTAAATAATCTGGTCTCTTAGAGGCTGCTTGAGTAGGCAGCATGGCAACTGCTAAATGAATGACTATGTCTGGGCTCTGAAGCTAAGCAGGGGCAGATCTGGTTAGTAATAGTAATGGGGGACAACAAGGAAATTTAAGGCGGCTGCAGTGTCCCAGGATCAAAGATCACCTTTTGCAACCTTCTGACATGCAAGGTCAATGGAGAAGTCAGAATCAGTTAACAACTGTGTTACTAACTTGACAATTGCAGTGATTCACTTAACAATTGTGGTAAGAAGGGTCATACAATGGGGCAAAACTCACTTAAAAACTGTCTCACTTAGGAACAGAAATGTTAGGTTCAATAGTGGTCGTAAGTCGAGAACTACCTATAGTGCTTTATATGCTTCCAGGACCTACTTCCTAAATCATACACAACTATACTAAGAAATTAGCGAAGGAAGGGTTCAGATAATTCATGGAAGATATTCTCACATCAAGGGTTGTGACCACCATAAAAGTAGGAGAAATTATGCCACATATATGTAGACTACAGTCAGGTTTTTTTGTTTTTCTTTTGTTTTGGGGGACGAGGGTCAAGGTTTTCTTAAGATTTTTCCACTCTAAATACATGAGATTATGATGAATGAAAAGGAGTTTCAGTCTCTTTGTAAGTTTGTGTTTTGCTCAACCAGACACAAAATCACATGGGATGGCAACTATTGAATACTCATGGTAGCCATAATAGAGAACTGGATTACTTAACATTTTCCAAATAAGCACTTAAGTTGTGGTTTCTATTTGTGATGCACTTGTAAATGCACCTGTAATAGCTAACTTCCTTAAAGCCACAGGCCAGAACAAAGTTTAATGTTGAAAGCCATACTTCTTAGTTAGAGTAAAAGGCCAAAAGAAGAATTGATATTACTGACAAAGAAGATTCTCTTAGCATAGAATTAAGTATGACTTTACCCAAACCTTCTGACCCAAGGTATATCTGTGCTGCACTGTTGACTAAGATGTTAATCAATTATAATCCTTGCTTATATTTTCTTAAGGTTGTAACAAACAAAAATGGTGGGAATCAAAGCTACCTACACATTCATATTTTAGCCTACCTTGCCCTGAACTGCCTGTTTTGCAAACTGCAAGGCACCCCGGCCTCTGTTGGCACACAAGTAGAAGATACAGGAAAAGATTATTTGCTTTGATACTTCAGCCACCATCTGAAAAATATCCCATCTTGGTTTGCATAAAATTATCAAAATAGATACATTAGCAATTGCAATTGTCTTATTTCAATGTCAGTGGTGGTATATACATTTGAAATACTTGTAGGGTCTCCCTTTATTTATTTGGGCACCACATTCCAATAGTGCATCTCATATTTTTCAGGTTAATTAAGAAATATCTAGAATTCCTAAGAATGTATTTCACTATGTACGTAATGGAGTAGCACTTGTACATCTTCAACCCACAGCAGTAACTCATAGAAATCAATACACAGTAGTAACTCATAGAAATCGATCCCATGTTTGAAATGGCAACACAAATCACAGGGTACCTACTGGCTTTCTCTCTAGTGTCAGGGTAGCGTTTTCTTAGGAATTGGTACCTGGTCGGCCGTAATTAGCTTGGGGAAAGAAAGAGAAGCCAATGGCTTGGCTACATTTCCACCCATTTCCCATGCTTCAGAGAACAAAGCAAGAGTGGAGAGGAGTCAGATGCTGCTGCAGTGGCCCAGCCCTGCCATGTCAACTGTTGTTTCTCCAATTCACCAGCCAGAAGAACAGCGCTTGCCAACCGGTTAATTGCAGAATTATATATTTAGCCATGTAACATGCTCAGGGTATTGCAGAAGACCTCAGCTGGAAGCCAGCTAGCTGTTGTCACTTGAGGACAGCCTGCAGCTTGAGTCACACAGTCTCGTGTGTTTAGTATCACTGGCCCAACTCCCTGGAGTGATGAGCAAGATGGCAGCTGTCTCAACCGTGTAAGCAAATGCACATGAAAAGAAAGCTGCTATTAACTCAAACCATCTGAAAACCTGGGCATGCTTGTGGCAAACGTGAGCAACATTTTTAATTACACCCTTCCTTATTTATTGTTTCAGTGCTGCCAATATATGCAGAAAGTGACAGCACTATTAAAAAGAGGAGTGCTATCATAAAGGCCTCCGGAAGCAAATGCGAGCAAGCAAGAGAAAGCCTTCCTACCTTACCACTCCCCCCTCCCCCCCAATTCCCTGAAGACTTTTCCATTTATATTCTGTCACTTTTAAACACTTTCACCATTTTAAAAATACTCAATGCTTTGGTGAAAAAAAAATATTTCCCAGAACAAAAATGTTAACATTCATTAGAGAAGTTTGCAGTGTGAACAATTCAATCTTGTTAAGTACCATATGGCTGCCCGTAGGAAAACGCCAACAAGTTTCAACTCTACAGCTGGGCCATAGTTCCTTCTATTCATTGTGCAGATGGCTGTAACTGACACCACTGCTAAAACAGGTCTCTAGGATGTCTCTAGGATCATTAGAGTAATTAGTTTTTAAATACAACTACTAGTTTTAGGAAGCAGCTTGCAATTCTTATAATGCTTGGCAAGTGAAATACAAATTTTGGCTACAGAGGAAAACAATAGCTAAAGCTAAAAATCCCATTGAAGGCATCAGGAGGTGTTATGCAAGTTGACTCACTGGAAAATAAATCATGCTGGGAGTGATCAGCAAAAAAGGAGAAGGAGCCATCCTAGTATCTGTTGGCTGGACACTAAAAAGGATGATAGTGGGATGAAGGAGGCAGTATGAGAAAGAAGAGCGTGGACAGTGTTGATCTATAGAATGGCCGAGAGTGGGCACGACTGAATGGCTGACGACAATATATCTAGAGGTTTCTCCAAAGAAGAAGGGAGTGGAAGTGGAGGGGGGGGTATCGCCTTGAAGCAACGTTGTCATTGCTAGCTCATTCCTGTACCCAGATGCTGCCTTATGAGGCCAAGAGACATGGTGGCACAGTGGTTAGAATGCAGTATTGCCGACTGCCAGGAGTTTGATCCTGAATAGCTCAATAGCAATAGCACTTAGACTTATATGCCGCTTCACGGTGCTTTACAGCCCTTTCTAAGCGGTTTACAGAGTCAACCTATTGCCCCCAACAATCTGGGTCCTCATTTTACTGACCTCGGAAGGACAGAAGGCTGAGTCAACCTTCAGCCTGGTGAGATTCGAACTGCCAAATTGCAGGCAGCCGGCAGTCAGCGGAAGTAGCCTGCAGTACTGCATTCTAACCACTGCGTCACCGTAGTATGTAAGTCTAAGTGCTATTGCTATATGAAACCACAAAAACATGTTGCCAAACTTCTAGGCCCCACTCCAGAAGCTTCACCTTTTCTTTTCAGGAATCAACTACAACCCCCCTATTTATTGTCATCAACAGAAAAATCCACATCTGCCTTTTTATTAGATTTCCTTCCTCCCCATCTAAGAAGCTAGATGCCATGTTTAATGGACCATTTCTCAAACTTGCATGGGTTAATCCTATAGCCCTTCACAGGCAACTTCCATCCAAACTCATCATCCATACTTTTGTTGTTTCCTCCTGGTCATGGAATATCCTAGCACACTTCTCCACTACCATCCACTCAGCGTGCTGGGAAGAGGGGAAAAAAATGTGGTAGAATAGAAAAAAATGATACCGCCTTAAGGAACCTGTTGATTAAAATCAAGTTCCTAAAACAGCCATACCTTTTTCCTCAAGCTCAGGGGAAGAAGAAGAGATTCTTAAATGAATAGCATAGCAGTGCTCTACTGACATAAAGAATAAAGAATTTTTTTCCCCCAAACCATTTTTGAAACATCCACAATCAGACTAAATATGTTTATTCAGACACGAGGTCAGACACGAGGTTTATTCAGACACGAGGTCAGACTGAATTCAATGGGTCCTTCACTTTTGTAGCTTCAATCTTTCACACTTGCCACAATGACAACGGAAAGCTTTTCAGTCAAGAGCCAGGTCTATTTCCTTTTCTCTTTGGAATGTATGCTCTTCTTCTTACGTACATATTAAACCAGTAAATTATTATTTACTTGGTTTATACATGTAAGAAGTCTACTGTGAAAATTAAATGCATCACACAAATTCGTGCCCACAAGCGTCTCATGGTATCTCACACACTGCAGTAGGGATCATGGAACAATGGCCGATCAGCAAAATCCTGTAAGGACAGTCCCCAAGCTTATTAATACTGGCGTTCCTGACACCATGCATAATGAAATCATTTCCTTTCATCTGACTGTTACTGCTTCTGCTTTACACTGAGAATATACTCTTCAGGTAAGTATAAAGATTTAAAGCTCCCACTTAACTACTATTCATATTTAAAAATGCAATGTTATGGGTATTTGTCAAGTGAGGAACCCACTATGTGGAATTCATAATACCCTCTTCTTCGATATTATGTTCTTATTTATTCAGATTTTTTTTTCTTTCCTGCTAATGTTATTCCTTGTGATATAATCTGAATCGCTTATTGCTAGGCTGACTTTAAATACATTCTCACTCTGCTTGAATGTTTCTATCTTCCACTACGAGAAGTTTAACTGTTCTTCATAAAATAAAAAGAAAGATGTCGTACATTTTCTCAACAGTTTTTATTAGTTTATAATATAGCATACAAAGAAAATACAAAAGTAAATAGTAGGGAAAATGGGGAAGAGAAAAGGGAAGGGGAAAGTGAGGGAAAGGAAAGGGGAAAAAGAAAAGGCATCCCTTTGGCACAGTTGAACAAGGCATTATCATCAAACCTCAACTTTTTAGTTTTACATAATAGTATAAACTAGTCATTTCTATAACAACAAATCTATCTAATCGGTAAAATCCAAAATCAAAGTTTCAACTTTTTTGCATTCGTACATTTTTCAATTAAAAATTCATCATATATATTTAATTTCAATGTACCCATTGTATTCTACAATTGTTTTTCAGCAGGCTATTTTCTCTTAAAATTTTTATAGAATACTTTGATAGCATCTTTCTGCATATTATTCAGAAGCAGTGACTTATTTGGGGGACCTTATTGTTTTGAAACATTACACTTAAAAAAAAACAAGTTCTGAATTATTTGAATAGTTCACATACTGCTATTTTCTTAAGCACAAATTAAACCTCTAGATATCATCCCTAACATAAACAAAAATCCATGTTCCACTTCTAAAGCACACGATGGAGGCCTTTGGGAATAGGCAGGTGGAAAATTGACTGCTCAGATCTCTATGGAGTTCCCTATACACAGCAAATAAATATTCAGGCAGAATTTCACATTACCACATTTACACACCTGCCTACACACACAAATACAGAAGAACATTCCAAACTCCAGTCCTTATGGGAGAACAGTCCAAAATTAATCACATGTCTACTCTGAAATTCTGTTAGATAGATAGATTGAAGCCTCACCATTTCATCTGCAAAAATCTGCAAACAAAATTAGGGCTCCCATCTTAAGAACGTTTATCAAAGAAGCAAGTGCAACTAAATTGTGGAAAATATGCTTAAGATTGCTTGATAGATGCAGTCTGAAAACGTTTAGGATTGAGTAGGGTACTAAATCTGTACTAAAATAGTAGTGAAGGTGTTGGCCTAAAACAGTGAATTCTAGTCCCACCTTAAATTCTCTCTCAGCCCAATGTACCTTGCAAGGAAAAAAGGAGAAAGGAGTATTATGTATTTTTGCCATCGACTTGCAAACATTTTTAGTGCCATTCCAAGCTGATGGGGGGCTTGAAGCAATGCAATTTTGTTGCCCCCAAGTCTCGTCAGCTTGCAAGCACTCCTTGGCTGGATCTGGTGCAGAAAAGCGACACAGGAACTTATTTTATTTTTTTAAAAAAAGCTGTAATCAGTTTCCACAGAGATAACATATATGTATGTATGCATGTATGCATACATGCATGCATATATAGTTCTCCTTCAGGTCATGATGTCTGGCTCCAGTCAACCAAGGTTTAGCACTTGTAATTTTAAAATTCAATTTCCCTGTGACTTTTGCAACATTTTGTTAGCTAAACCATTTGAAAATGTGTACATAAACTAAAATATATATTTGCATGCTATTACAGCATTTTTAAAAAAATACCAGTAGGAGGTTCCTAGGTTGTCATTCCCAAGATATTCAACTCCATACACAGAAGATTGTAACTAAATCCCACAGGAAACCTAACTTCATGTGTGGCATACATAAAGATATGGGTGAAAAGCACACTGGGACTTTTATATATTATACCTACACTTACATATATATATATATATATATACGCATGCAAAGAAAATAAACTTGCCAAGAAAATGCAGAGTAGCTTATCAAAAGCATTGTGCTCCAGAAATTATAGGAACACACCACTTAAAATTTTGGGCAGTAATTATTTCTAAATGCTACAAGTTTGCCAAATCTCTTCTGTTTGCTAGTTTTTCTTTGTCTTTAAAGGGAGCAGAAGCAATTTTGTACTATATATTTTTTTTATTTTCACCAATAGCCAAATGTTCTTAATTTACATGCAAAGACAAAACTCCAAATTTAGACAGCCTAACTCTACATGGTGTCCTTCAGATGTGCTGGGACCGCAAGTTGTGGGAATTGCAATTCCAACCTACCTTGAGAATGCAAGATTAGAACAGTCATATTAAAGACAACACAATATCAGTCATATTAAAGACAACACAAAAGTTCATCTCCTCAAAAGCCTAAAGCAAAACATATCTAATTCATCCCATTTTCACACACGGGATCTTCCTTACACTTTTTTTTTGGGGGGGGGGGGGAAAGAGAGAGAAAGAGTCCCACAAGTTGCATTCTGGTTTCTTTCCTTTAGGACAGCTAAGTTCTGATTAATAAAATGTAATTGCTTTTTTTTTTTTATTTAAAAAAGAACTCTCTCAATGGGGGCCTTTTAATTAAAAAGTAACTATACAAAGATAAGATTCCCAAATGTTTCTCATACAAAATACCAATTCCTTGATGAATTAAGTTGAAACGGAAAGAATTATAAAACTGCTGAAGTCTGTCCTACCAGCATCCCAGATCACTGAACACTGTAAGAGATTTGTTGAGACGGATGTGCAATAAAAACAGAGAGAACTGTCAGAGCAAAGCCGTTCAATACATATTGCAGGGACTCTCACTTCCATGTTGCATTTTGTAGTTTCAGAAGCATATCACTCACTCAAAATTTTGCAGTTACAGACTTATTGGAGTGGGACAAACAACAACTGTCATTGTTGGATAGAATTTCAGTGATGAAGATGAATGTTTTACCTAGATGTTATTTCTATTTCAGACACTGCCAATATTGACGACTGATGCACCAGTTAAACAAAAATGTGTTTTTTTTTTAGTTTATACGGAAAAGTAAAAAAAAAGAATTAAATATAAATGATTGCAAGATGCCAAAGAAAGAGACGGGCTAGGATTACCTAATTTAAAATTGTACTTTGCTGCTTGTTGTCTGGGGCTGGAAGGTCATGATCTGAGCTTTGGGTGACCTGGTTATTTATGATATGACTAAGTTAAGGTGATTATGGATCTTCAAAAACATTTTGTTGGATGTGTCATAATGAGGGTTCAGAATAGAAACAGAACAAGACTGACCCCCAACATTCCTTTATACTTGACGTTCCAATGAGGTTTAGAAGAAAAATGATAGTTAAACAAACTTGGTTAAACCATGTTCAACCTTGGTCATGAAAGTCAGCTGGGTGACCTTGCTCCAGCCCCTCCCTCCTTCACCCTCTCTCTCTCTCTCAGTCCAACTCACCTCACAGGGTTGTTGTTGTGGGAAAAACACGAGGAGGGACGTGTGTTAGATATATTTGCCTCCTTGGATTATTTGTAAATATAATGAAGGCGGGGTACAAATAAATAAACAAAAATATAAAAGTGGGAGCTTCAGGATTTTGGATAAGGAATAATGCAGGTTAGAGACACACATTTTGATTAAAAATCAATCCAAACTGCTTCATTCCATTTTGAATTTGGAAACTGCACTATCAGAGTGGACATTCCTATTGATTATTGATTCCCTCCCTTAACATGAAATCAGCTTTTGGTGAGTTAGAGTGACAGAGCCATGATTATTTTTTTCGACTTCCTAGTCTATCTTATAATCTTGGCACTTCCTGATGGATTCCCATCCAAACATTCACTAGGTAATAAAAAAAAAAACAAAACAACAACTCAGCATTGAAGGCAACAAACCTGCCAGCCCCACCAACAACCTTCTTGAGATCTTCTGAGTGTCAACTGGCAATCACCCTGTCAACATTGTATACTTACATTCCTTTGTCAATATTTCTGGTCAAGGCTAATGATTAAACTTAGTTGTTATGACACAAAAGGAACTGCCTTCTTATGGATAGCCAGCTGGTTACAAGCAGAAAGGAAAGAGTATTGTAGGAATAAATGGACAATTTCATCAATGGAAGGAAATAAAAGAGAAATCCCTTAACAATCGTGGTGACAGTGTTTTGGAGAGGCCTGGCAAGAGGTTCCTAAAATACTTTAAATTTGCGATATCCCCAAAATGCAGTAATTGAGCTATAAAAATACTAAAAATAGCCTATGTTATGCAAATATACTGGGCTGGCTGATTGCCAGACTAAAGGAAGCAAACCAGCAAATTCTTCACCCTTGATAATCTATGACAGCCAAAAATCAGAAGGAGTATGATTTCATCAAAAGCCATAAGACAATCACCCTCCTCGCTTTCCCCCCCATCTCTTCCCAATTTAACTCCGATGTCTGCTTAGCTGCTCCATGAAAAATTATTTAAACTGAAGGATCCAGAAAGTGGATTATGAAAAAATAATCCCTACAGTTGTTCATAATTATAATCCAATACAATATCCTAATTCTGTTCCACATACGTTTTAATTTAATTAATTCCAAACCTCAAAGATTTTTCCGTTCAAGTTTTATAATTAAATATACATGTTCTTAACTGCACAAACTGCACTTCATTGTTTTGCAATAAAGACCAAGATGCTATAGTCTCAATACTCTCCCTTTTTTTTCCCTTGCAAAATTATGTGATAGATGTTTACCATTCCTGTAAACATTGAGGAGTGGGCTATTTATAAATATTAGAATTACTCTGACTGACAGCGTCAGAAAAACATCCCTTTGTGTATTTTCATGAACAATTTGATAGGCATATTATCATATTAGAAAATTCCTTAGTGAAAAACTCTTGATCTTTGATTGAGGTAATCTAGCATTTGTTTAGGGCCTGAGAGTGGAAGAAATTTTTATGTATTGTTTTGTATACAGAAAGCGGTTGTGCTACCTGCAAGCACTAAAACATAGGAGACAAGGATAGCAATTTAACACTATTATCTCATCTACAGCACTCAATCTTTTCTTTTTACAAGGTGTCATTGTTTTTTTAAATGGCTATTATCAATTGTATTACTAGTTGCAGTAATACTATTAATGAGGGAGG
>JANHFL010001886.1:166176-176480 GCA_032468155.1 Oxyrhabdium leporinum
AGGGAGGGAGGGAGGGAGGGAGGGAGGGAGAGATTAGTTTACAAATTTAACATCAACATTGCTAAGTAAAATCCAAGCAGCTCCTTAGTGGAGAGATATTCGCTAGGTCTCCTCATACTTCCCCCACCTGAGGCGCACCTTAATTTACCACACTGCCTCTTCACTCCGGTGCTGAAAATGTTCTCTCGTCAATTCTCAGCAGGATTTTCAGCTCCTGAGTGGCGAGACATGCCATGCGCAGCCTTTAAGGGGCCTCCCCAACTCGCCAGGCACCGTGCTCCCCTTACCTAACTGCAGTGTCTCTCTCTGCTGTAGCCCTGGAAATTTCCCCTAGTGAAATTCAAGGAGGATTTTCAGCACCAGAGTGGAGAGGCAACAGGATAAGGAGCCTCAAGGGAATGAGGGAGGCCCCTAGGAGGCCAGGCACAGGCTGTGTACAAGTGTTGTAACCTGAGGACCGTTTACCTCCATGCCCTGTACTAATGTGTGGCAAAGTCCTAAGGCTGAAGGATTTTTTTCTAGCACCACCAATGCTTCCTGAATGTCTGGCTTACTTTCTTAGCTTTCATACTACTACTAACAGCCTATTTTTTATATAGATATCTGGATCCAAAAATGAAAAGTGAAATAAAATGAGGACGATTCCTCTGCCTTTTCCTCCACAGAGCACAAGCCTATGAGCTTCCATTCACTGCGCACAAACACGGATCCAATTGAGTTACTCGGATCCAATCCAGTTACTCATATGAAAAGCAATATAGTTATAAACAATTGCACTAGCAGAATCTGTCAAAGATGACCTGTAAAGTAAATCAATGGAATATGGGCAGAAAGCATGGCTTTTTTTGAAAATAAAATGCAACGGCACGGCTTTGTATAAATAAGTACAATACAAACAAGGTTGTATATACATGCGCACACACGCGCACACGCGCACACACACACACACACACACACAAACTGGTTAGTAGCTTCAGAATGCCTCACAGAACAAACCAAAAGTATTTATGTGCAACAGCAGTAGGAAAACACAGGACTGGCAGACAGACATAGTTTATTCAAATAATACTATAATTAACTGCAAGTGAAATGTTTCTTAACAATAATAATAATACAGGTAGTCCTTGACCTAGGACCACAACTGGAACCATAACTTCCCATCGCTGAGCAATGCAATTGTTAAGGGGGACGTGCCCAATTTTACAATCTTTTTGCCAAGGTCATGAAGTGAATTGCCCTGGCTGTTAAATGTATCTGGAGTTTGACTTTGCTTCTTGGAAGTCCCCTGAGAAGATCGTAAATGGCAAACGTGATTCGGATGCTAAAACCATCATGAATACATGCCAGTTGCCAAGCTCCCAAATTTTGATGTGACTGTGTGGATGCTGTGGCAATCGTAAGTGCGAGGACCAGTCTTAAAGTCATTTTTTTCAGGGTCATCGTAACTTCAAACAGTTGCTAATTGAATCATAGTAAGTCAAGGACTACCTATATATAGTAGCATAAAACAAGAATATGAACACTGGCACTCTACCCTCTCCCCTTGTTAGGAAATGCACCCCCCCCCTTCTCCGGCAAAACAATAATGAAAAATTATGTGACAGAAAACTCTGGGTAATAAAAGCTAAGGTTCCTGATCGAATGGTTGGCTCTTGCTATTGTGTTTTCTCATCACACTCAGTGGTCCAGGAGAGGTGAGGATGATACACTTAAATCTTAATCTCTAAAGCACTCCCTCCTGCACTCTAGAGATCAGGATCTTAGCCAGCTTCACTTGAATTATATTACTGCACAGCACAAGCAGGGTGGAAAGCCTATATATATCATATTTGAGAAAGACAAGACTTTCTAGCACATCAGAAAGCAAGCTACAGGAACCAACAAAGATAAAAGGTAATTTTACAGGAAAACAGCTTTCATTTTCTTAGTACCACAATGCCATAATAGCCTAAAGAGAGTCACATGTTCTTTTTTTAATTTTAATAATTTTTATTAAAGCTTATACGAAGATTAAAAAAAAACTAATACAAATTAAGAAGAATATAAAAAGGAGAAAGTAAAATAAAAAGATATATAAAGAAATGACTCTTCCCGCCACATGTGACAAATAACTTCAATAGCTTTATCCCTTTCTCTGGTATTTCGATAAAAGATCTATTCTTCCCGTATCTCATCTTTGATCAGATGGAATGTGTGGACGACCTTGGAGAAAGAGATGTTGCTTAAGAAACAATCAGACAAGAGAGGCAGGAGTCCCCAGAGACAGAAACTCAGGAAGAACTCGGCCTAATGGTTCAAGCAGTTAAAAGTAGTGGTGGGAAGTCTGTACTTTTAGACAACAACATGTATTTTTTTGATCTTGATCAAATCAATCTACTTCATATTTCTTCCCGTTTATAACTTTTAAAGATTAAAAGCTTGATTTTTGGATCCTTTTAAATAATGTTCAACGTTGATTTCTTAGCAACTTTTCTCTGCATCTTTTCTTTTGGTCTCTTCTAGGAAACCCCTTCACGTGTCTCTTTGGTAAATCCAAGTTTAAAAAAAATCTAAATCGTTCTTCTGATTTATTACTTGAATGTCCCCTTTAATTATTAAGCCATCCTATGATTTTCATTTGTAAATCTAGTGTGACATCTTTTTCCATATCACTCTTGTACTCTGGTATTTTTAAATCCACTTTTAGATCCACATTCAAAGTCTCAGGCTCTCTTTTGTCTAGAAAAATCTATTCCTTTTCTGTAGCCTCTTTTAAATCCATTCTCATAGTACCAGACAATCTTAAGAATAATTTCTAAGTGAGTTCATTGTTCCCAAATATCATTGAATTCTTCTACAAATAATATTACTCCATTATATTAATGGGTCTCTTCTACAATTGTAATCTTTAGTTCTCTCTGGTTCCCCTTATTCAATTTTCAAAGTCCTCTCTTATCTTTTGCTTTCCAATTAACAATACCTTCCCATAGTAGGATTTTTTACAGTTAGTTTCAACATCTTCATATAATTTTTTGTAATATTTTAAGCAATCCACTGGAAACACTCTTTCAAATCCATCTGTCTCTTTAATCCATTTATATTTTTTTAAAAATCAATGTTCAAGTCACCTTGTTACTGTTTATTCAAAAATATTTTTTTAAACTCCTTAAATTTGCATAAAATATCCTTCATCAAGGGTAAAAGGAAACTCACCTAGTGTAATGAAAATTCTGAATGTTCTTAACATTCTGTGTGTGGAGCACTTGTGGGAAATCCTGCAGCCCCCTTGCTTCAGAGAAAAATTCTGAGAAACTGATCCATTAACTGGTTCCTCTTTCTGTCAGGCCATTAGCTCTGCTGTTTTCAGTCTGTTATTGCTTCCTCAAAAGACATTCTCTTTTTCTTTTTAGAAAGAAAAAATGTATAGCCCTAGCAACATTTCCCAATTATTAGGAAGAACTTTGGCTCTATCAAACCTAAAGAGAATCCTTTTAAGTAAATTGAGGGACACTCGTTCCTCTGATTTCAAGGAATGGATTCAGAATATGAGTCTGCTACTTTTTGTAGTTGCTCTTTATCTGGGTTTTTGTAATTTTCATTACTGCTAATTTTTGTTATCCATATTCTAAAAGTGATAGATGATGTTTCTATGTGGTCTACATTTAATGATAAGCTTGACTTCCAGGGCAAGTAGAACAACTGAAGACATATCTGCAAAAAAACTTTGCAGATAAAGATATAAGGAAAGGATGGGAGATCTACCCATACATGCCCCAGGCAAATGCTCCTCATGAGGAGACTGCAGGACCACATTTATCCCTGGGTTTCAGTGCCAGGAGATAATGGGATCAATCATCTTGTTTGTAACTACAGTGGAGCTTTTAAAGGGCACTAATTGTAGAAATCTCACTTTCTAATTTTGAAAATTGCCTGTTAACCATTTTAAACCTATTAGAGACGCTCAAAATGAAAAGTGTGAACAGTCTTCATTACCTCAAATGTGAATGAAAGAAAAAATGTACTACAGGCTTAATAACTTAAAGAATTTGAAATAAGCAACAAAAAATAAATATGATTTTGATCTAAGAAAGCTGCAGACTAAGGATCCAGTTACATTTGGAATACTGACTTTTATTATAAGATTTTGGAATTGACTATAAAAAATTAATTGCTTCTTGTGGGAACCAGTTATTTTGGTTCATAACTAAAATAAGGGACTTTATGATTTTAGAAACTGGACACTTAATGGAGACTAAAGTTTCAAAGTAGAAGAAAAAAAATACTAGCCATCTTTTGGTGTCAGTTAAAATAATGCCAAGTGTCATAATATTGGAAATATTAATGGAGCTCTTTGAAGAATGGAGCCAGAAATTAGTAGGTGAGATGTGAACAGTATCAGTAATTACATCTGAATCTACAGATAGATAATGTCCAAAAGAGTGTCAGGGTTCCAGGTAATACACCCACAGTAAGTAAAACTCCACACTGCAGCAGCAAAATGGCTTCGGCCAGTTCAGCTTCAGGGTTGACAAAGATAAATCACAGATGTAGATAAATTTTGTCTGACAAGATGCAGAAAGTATTGAAAATGGAACCAAATGATCAGCCAAGAGAATGATATGGAAAAGGATGTCTTGTTGGATATAAAAAAGAAACTGGCTGAAGTTTTGAAAATTAAAGCATGTTAAACCTTTGAAGTCGTTTACAAACAGGTCTCCCATCTACTTCCTTATTTTATGTGGAATTAAAAATATTTGTAGAGATAAAACAGAGACATAACAGAGACGGAGATAAAACACTGAGATAAAACTGATACATAACTGATAAATTGAGAGTAGATGGACAATTCCATTGTACATTTACATCTATTATAAATGTAATCTTCAATAAATACTAATATCATTTACACAGCCTGATTTTGAAACATATTATTACATACACAGATATTCATTTTAAAATGAGTAATATATTATAGAAATCATAGCTATAATTAAGTAGAAATAGACAGAATAGTGATATACCGCAGTGTCAGCATATGGCTCTCAACATAGAGATTCATCTGAGATTTGAATAGAATAGAAAGTTCCACTGTGAAATTCAACATGATTTATGAGCATTTCCAAATCTGATTGATTCACTTGATGTTACCTCTTAAATAAAAAAATTCCAAATATGATCTTTATTAGGCCAACAGAAAGGTCACAATAGCATGCAAATGAATGAGTTCTCTAGAACAGTTTCAATGTTTTCTTGTGACATTAAGTTAACTCAATAAGCTAACTCCAAATGCACAATTTGGAGTTTTTCTCTGGGGAAATACGGTTGCATTTGAAATCACCTATTTTATATAAAGAAGCATCATTGTAAATATACTTATGATAGAGTCCTCAACAATTCTTGAAATCCTAGAAAGAAATGAGCTCTGAATGTTGGGGATTTATTGAGAGACATCTAATCATGTCAAATGATTTTTCCTTCTCCTCCAGTAGCCCTTCCTCCAAGTCTTCCAAAATGTATCTCAGAGAGTTCCGAGGTCAACTCTTTGGAGCAAATTCTGAGAATGAATAAGGATTGAAGAATAAGACAGAAATTGTCTTCATCCATTCTTCTGATACAAGCAATTCTACCAGGAGAGAGACTTAATTGGATCCCAAAAATTGCCACTTTTAATATCAAAATATGATACATGGTAGAAATTCTGGTTTAGCCAGCAATATTTTGCCAGCAAAAACTATATTTTTCAGCTTCTTGACTTTTTCATGTATTTTATTTTATATTTGTCAATTCAGTTTCCCTTAGCTTACAAATATAGGGATAAAAATTTATTGTACAAATGTATTGGTATAAATCAGGGGTCGGCAACCTTAAACACTCAAAGAGCAACAAAAGTCCTAACCAGAAGCCCCCCGTTCAATTCTGGAGCCAACCGGAAGTCCGGTTCCCCCACCATAGTGTCTCCTCCTGGCACGGCATCCTTTTTTCTCTGCTGACCGAAAATCCGGTTTCTCCCACCATAGAGTCTCCTCCTAGCGTGGCGTCCTTTTTCCTCTACCTGTCCTAACCGAAAGCCCTATCAATTATGGAGCCGACTGGCGACAGGGAGCCATAGCAGAGGGATGAAAGAAGGGGGTGTTTTGATTTTGTTTTTATTGTTGTTGTTGCAATCTGCCCGCAACAGCTTCTTAACATAGGTGAACACAGAAGTCCAATAAATATTTTTTTAAAAAAATGTTTCCATAACTTGAAATAATCTTGTTTATAAAACAAAATTTGAATTTTATTTCTCTAGATAAAAATGACCAGTGTAATACCAAATGTTTAATAGATATCTTTTGGACCATTTAAAAGACAAATATCATGGGCACAATAATCTAGAAGAACATGAATTACTATTATCTTGCAAAAGAAGTAATCCTTAAGAATGTGCAAAAGACTTTTGAATTAGAAACTTTTTGAGTCTGAAATGCCTTGTTTTCAGCTTGAAGGAAATTGTTCCAATCTAAAATGTCTAATGCTGTTCTGACCATGTCAGAAGTACGTTGAGCTCAGGATAGTTTCCAGTGCAAAAATTACATCTCCCTTTCAAAACAAAAACAGGGTGTTGTGAACTCAATATATTTTAATCTTTAAATTGAGTTCTTTGTTCCAAATTATTTAGAGTAAATAAAATGGTATCTATCAAGCCCTGGGGTGACGTGACAGCTCAGTGGTTAAGATTCTGGGCTTGTCAACTGGAAAAGCCAGCAGCTCAGATTCAAGACCTGACTGCCACGCGATGGGGTGAGCTCCCATCCTTGCCCCAGCTACTGCCAACCTAGCAGTTTGAAAGCATGCAAATGCGAGTAGATAAATAGGTACCATTTTGATGGGAAAATAACAGTGCTCTGTGACATCATGCTGTCCACATGTCGGTCAATGGCTCAATGGCCTTGAAACAGAGGTGAGCATTGCCTCCTATGGTTGGCAACGACTAATGGAGTAAAATCTGCTGGCACTCCTTTACCTTTAAAAATAAAAATAAAAATCAAGCCCTATCAGGTTGGCAAGCTCAGTTGGTACCACTTAGATTTCCGGAAAAATCTTTATTAGTAGTATGGAGGATAAAGTATTCGAATCTGCAAAGCCTACCATAGCAGTTCTGCACAATTTGTACTGTACGTAATTAAGGCAGAAGCTCCCTTCATCTGACCTCAGCATGTCTTACGTTAACAGCCTTGTTCCTGTCTTACTGCCTTCTCTGAGTTCTCAGGGTCTGTTAGGCATTTCATCCCAGCAACATTATCCACTATTAGACTTGCACCTAATGCTCTGTAGAAGCGTAATTTATTGCATTCAATGCAACAGGGACAAGGGGAAGTATAGAATTGATGTTTTCAAACTTTAATTCTTCCTTATGAACAAACAGTGCATTGAGTAATGCTCTGGAAAATCTTTTGAGAAATGATATTGTAAGCCTTAATTTGAGAGGAGTAGTAGTAGTGGAGGCTACTGCTTTGCATTTGTGGGGCAACCGTGTGGTATATCCTGACCATCTTGATCTGAATCTGGAGATAATCTAAAACCCTTCTGAGGAATTCTAGTGATCTTTTTGTTTCTGCCCACCCACCTTATCTGTTGTTTTTCCATTCTGATTCTCCAATCTTAGAAAGCACAGCTGTTGTTTTATTAGTTCCTTATCTGCTCATATCACATATCCAAAACATAAAGAGTTTCTGGTTATTAATCATCTCAAAGCAGACGTTAGTCAATATTTGGTGCAGGATTGATCCTACTTTTAGACCATGGTACTTGCCATACAGTAGCTGTCGGCAAATCCATAATTCAAAGCCTGGTTTCTCTCTTTCTCTCTCTCTCTCCCCTGCTTTTTTGGCATACTTTATTATACTAGGAAAAACATCGCTTCAACAATGCTGATCTTTACTGTCATAGAACTAACTTTATCGTCCATAATATTGCCTTCCTCGCTAAGATTAATCTCCTGTTTACTTCTCTAGTATACCTTATCTACTTATAGTCAACCTGAAACCCATATTATATTCATTTCTCATATTTACTTTCACAAATAGTTCTTTTAAGACTTTGTTATTTTCAGGTAACAAAATGATGTTATCTATCCATCTCAATTTGCTAGGGTTTCAATCTCCAGTTTTGAATTCAGATGTCATCTCTTGCCATTTTTATAATATATTTGTTGTACAAGTTCAACAGACACTGTATGTAGTCATATCCAACTCTACCTTATTCTGTCCCTTTTTCTGGTGACATGGATCAAGACTAGTACGTTTAGAGATTGGAAATGATTATTACTAATCATTATATACTAATTCTGAAGAAGGGGGATGCAAGAGAATGCAGAATTTATTGGAACATTATATAAATTCCTCAAAAGAGCTGTTTCCTCGATTAAGGTAACAGAAGAATGTAACAATAGATAAAGAAATGCTAGATGAACTGACAATTTCAAAACAGCTGGAGACACAGTATATTAGATTGCTAACATTAGATAGATAATAGTGCAAGAGAGTCTTAAAAAGTGGTTTATTTTTGCTTTATAGATTACAGCAAGGTTTTTGAGTTTGTAGACAGTGCCAAAGTTAGGAATATATTAACACTTAATCAGTGTGACACTTATTATATGCAGGAATAAAGTGTGTTAGCCTTTTAAAGGGTCACTGGAGTTTGCTACACATTTTAATTTAGATGCTTAATAGCTTGGCAATGAATATATAATATATAAAAAAGAGGCATGATGTTTTACTTCATTAGGTTTCACATCTGCTAGCAGAGCTGTTACTGAAAAGGTCTGTTGTTCAGCTTATCATATACATTGAATCCTTTAATATTAATCTGCTTGAATGTCTCTGAATTATAGTACTTAAACTCCTCCAATTAGTTGACAGAATAATTTTATTTCTTGAAAATATGCAAAGAAATTTATTCCAGGTGACAAGAGCCTGTCTTTGTAAGCATTTTTTTGCGCTATAAATATCCCCACAAATTCAAATATGGAATGGAATTCAGCACACTGAGTTAATAAATTCCTATAGCTGTAGTCAGGGACTCTTATTTCTTGTATCATTCCAACTTGTGTAAAAATTATATATAAAAGCAAAAACAAGCAATGGGACCATACATGAGCTGGGCCAGTAAAGCATCAATGGTACTAGAAAATTAAAAAATATACATAAAGCACTACGACAGATGTAAGAAAAAATGAATTATAAATAGAAAAAAATATATATTATTGAACCACTGGTACAAAACAATACCTTATACCACATGCAAAGTTATTATATAAAATGCACACCCCCCCAAATGTAAACTTTTGGAAAACAACTTAAAATAAATGCAGATCTTATTTGAATGTATACAGATAGTCCTCGAGTTATGAATGAAATGGAGCCTGCCCATTCCATTCATAACCCGAGGATTCATGGGAGTGAATCTCGTACCTTGAACAGGATCACTCCCTCCTTTTGCCCACGCATTCACTAATCAATTGTGCAGTTCATTAAGTGCACATGAGGTATTTCAGGGTGGGGAAGGCCATGGGGGGCCTAGTGATGGAACAGGCCCCCTGCTTAAAACTACCTAGGGCCTCCCTGACCCACTGAAATACCTCGTGCTCCCCACAATTGCTTACTCCCCCCACCCAGACTGCCACAACGGATCACTTTCCATGCAACGATCTAGCAAGCTGTCTCCTCTCCAGCCTCTCAGCTGCATGCGCCCCTCTGCACTTCCATTTTAGTGTGAGCAGGGCTCGCCTGGCTCTTTGCCGGCGAAAATGGAACTCCATTTAGGCCTACGCAGGCCCTGCCTGGCACTTTGCCAGTCAAAATGGAGCATTTAGCAATTTCAAGAGCGCTGCATCCCTCTGGAAGACTTTTTACAATTTTTGACTTTCTTCAGTTAATTAAATCTCTTTTTTAGCCCGTTTTGCCTGAGGAAAAGCAGCTGCCTAATAATTATGCACACCTTAATATAGGGTGTTGATCTCCGTAGGCCACACCCTCCTTCATTACACAAATACACATCACCTGATCTGCTTATATCCATTAAGCATTTAAGTTTACACAGCTTGGATTGGAAAATATGCACGCAAAGGATATGGTCAAAATACTCACTTGCCTAATAATTGTGCACATGATGTTAATTAATGTGTGTTACAATGTGGCCATTCCAGGACCGGGAGGGCTGGAAAGAGTAGGGGTAATTTTCAGTTAAAAAGAGGATGCTGCTTTCATGTAACTTAATAACTCATGTAATATTTTTTTTTAAGTGGATAAACTACTGGGGAGTGGAGTTAGGGGAGGAGACCAGAT
>JANHFL010001886.1:176580-210905 GCA_032468155.1 Oxyrhabdium leporinum
TCCGGACCTCTGTTATCGGCTGCAGATGCCTTCTGACAGGCCTCTGAAGGCAAAACGGAGCCCCGGGCGATGCGTGTCCATCTGGAACCCATCTGTGCGCGTCCATCTGGAGCTCCCTCCTCCCCATTTTCCTCCGCCAAAAAGCATCCATTCCGAAACTTCAGCGTTCGGAATGGAGGCTTTTTGGGGAACGCTTCCCCAAGGGGCCAGTGGGCTGCAGCTGCAGCCAGACAGTTCTCCCCCCCAAGTGTACACACACACACACACACAGTAGTTTATTTTTGGGGTAGGGGCAGAATTAGGCACATCCCCCCCCCCAAAAGTAGGGTTGGCCTATTATTGGGGTGGGTCGTGTTTTCTGAGAAACACGGTAGATGAATTATTACTATTATGCTGTCAAGCAGATATTTTCTACGGCTAATAACAGCAGTTTGATAGTAATCAAGTGAATGCCATGCTCCATCTCCTCCTTGAAGCTGAAACACTTAATGGAGAAGGTAGTAAAAATTAATGTTATACAACAATTGTTGTTGCAGACCGAAGATTTTTCTTCCTTTTTCATATATAGTTATTGAATTGTTTTTTGCTTTTATGTTTCAAAATGCTAGAGAGCAGCCCAACAGCATTCCAACAACGTAACCTGAACTGGTCAATTAGAGAATTGGTATTTACTATTAAGATGTTCAAAGATTTACACAAAGCCTTTGTTTATGTGGATTTTATCCCTAAGACAAGGCAGAGCACTTCTTTCCTCTTATCAGTTTTAGAAAGTGGTTAAAAAACTTGGAAATATTAAGATCTTCCTTCACTGAGAAGCAAAATATTGTATAATTCCAAAGTCTTGTTCTCAATTTCAAGTGTTTAATATTTGGGGACCTAAATACGTAAGAGTTCTCTTCTTGGCACCTAAAACTAACTGGGCATTTCAATTATCCCCCAAAATGAACAGATCTGTCAAAAAAAAAAATGCCCACAGGGAGGAAAAAAGACTTGCAATTTTCCAGACAGTTCAGAGCTTAGGGTAAATGTAGAAGCAAAATTTTATTTTACATGGATTATAATATTAGTTATAAAGATTTAAAAGGGGTAGGGGGTAAGGGAAACCTATATTATAAATGGGGACAGCAAATTGCTTTTTAATAGATATTCTGTCAATAGTTATAAAAAGTGCCTTCTAGGTTTCTGTTATCTACAGATGCCTTTCTGCATGGCAAATTATTGGAGATAATGTAGAATTGCCATAAATCCCTTTTAATGACCTGCAATACAGTATTTTAAATTTAGAACAATATTGCAGTCTCGGTTTTATTATAATGCACAAGGCAGACATTATTCTGGAAAAGTTTGCATGGATTAACATTACAAAAATGAGTTCAAGCAAGACTTTAAATCACCTGTTTCCCCTATTTCTGAAGTGGCTTACAAGGAAAATAGAAACTTTTTTTAAAAAACCCTGTCTTTAAAATTTAGTGAGGAAGATGCTCAAACCATATGCTTCACAGATCATGATATAAATAATCTGGAAGCAGCTTGGCAGATTTAATTTCTTCTTCCCAAGGTAGATATAAGCATTAATGAACTTCACATGAGAGAGAGAGAGAGAGAGAGAGAGAAAGAGAGAGAGAGGGAGGGAGGGGGGGAGGGAGAGAGAGAGAGAGAGAGAGAGAGAGAGAGAGAGAGAGAACCTTACAATGAAGTGGCACTCCCATCTATTCTTAACATATGAAGTTGCAACGAGTGAAGCTGCTGAATTTCATTATCTAGATCAGGGGTGTCAAACTCGCAGCCTATGGGCCGCATCACCTGCTGGCCCCACCCGGTTTAGCGAAGGGGAAAAAAATCCCAATACGTCACGTGACGCCGCTGTGACGCCGCAAATTTGACACCTCTGATCTAGATCTTAAATACAATTCTTCTGATGTGAAATTTATGACTGCTATCTACCTATCTTCTCCCATCCCTCCATTTTGTTCCAAGCAGTGTATAAACCAGTCTTCTCAAAACTGTAAAATTAGCACCAGGATTATCATCTCTAGAGTTTCTCTAGATCAAATCTCATTTCATCCACCTTTCCCAAAGTAAAGATGTTTGAATTCAGAATAGCAAGACTCCCTGCTGGAGTTGCACAGACAGCTTAACAGGTGTGCAAGCTTTTCTCAGCAGGCACCAAGTTATGCAGTCTGATCTGCTAGAATGCAAATCTCTCAATCTCTGAAGAAAAGACAGTGTAGCAAGAAGTGCAAAGGAGAAATGTGCAGTGAGAGACTACGGAAAACACAAGCTGCTGCTGCTACTGTTACTGAGACATCTTTTTCTTTTGAAAAATAAAATAAAATAAAAGCTAAACTCAGTCATCAACTTTGCTTGCACTTATTTTTCTATAAAAAGTATTAGCAAGTTTCGGTGTCACTTTTGTTCCTTAATATCATGTTTATAAATATTTGACTTCTTTAATCTACAAAATGCTCACCAAAAGGTTCATTTTACAAACTTCTGGATATTTTTTTTTCATGTCAGAGGGCAGCAAATGAGTAGTGGGGAGGTTTCTATGTTCCCCCATGAAATGTTAATGTATGGGTTTTATTTGCATTTATAAACCACTCCAAAGCAACTAAAATAAAACTTTCAGAATGAAATTAGAAAGTACCTCTGATTTTAGGGCAATTCTATTTTTCCCTCTACATTTGTAGCTATGGGCACCTGCAAAAGCTTGTTGCAAATGACAAAAGCAAAATAGCATTATTGCACTGCAAGTTCTTGGTCACTAATGCAGAAATAATTTGCCTTTCCTTTCTTCGGGGATGTTCTTCAATTTCCAGTCATTTTTGGAATCTGGTAGTTTCTAATAGTCTCCCATCCAGATAATAAAATATGTTCAATCCTGCTTAATTCTTGAGCTTAACCAAGATTGGTTAGATGCTGCCTTCTAGCTAGGTTGTCATTGAAAAATGAAAAGAAACTCCCAAACAGTCAAATGCAAATCTGTATGCACCTGTTTTGTGCATAACAAAAGTTAATCGCTAACAGTAGCCTATTCACAATTCAACAGAAATAACAAAGATTTCAAGTATGAAGGTAGGTACCTTCTCCAAAATTTACACAAAAAGATGCCGCCCAAATAATCAAGAGTTTGAATCAACCCATTTCTACTTACCAAATAGATTTGCATATGTGTGTGTGTATGTGTGTGTGTGTGTGTATATATGTATATGTATATATTTTGTAAGCAGGCAATGCCAGCTGCCACTCTCCTGTGCTTTGATTTAAGTTGCTGTTGACAACATAAGTAATAAAGATGTCAATGCTTGGGATCAGGTATCTTCCAGTGCTATGAAAGAGATGTTTATGCTGATTCTTTCAAAATTGTACATCTATCAAGGCACATTTGTTTAAATCAAGATTTAAAGCCAGTGATTAAAATCACCAAGAGAAAACTCATATTAAAGCCAAGATGCTTTATGGATAGCTCTTCACATGTTTATCAAAACAAAGCAACCCGATGACTCCAATACATTAGCTTATAACTGAATGTTATACAGACAGGAACACTTTCTGTAGTGTTTTGGTAGCCTTGGAATTAAATGTGTCAAACTACAGATGTTGTAATAATGCATACCAAAGGTCCATACCTCTGTTCATTTCTACTTTGCTTGTAAACTGCCTTTTCTGTTATACCTGTTTTAATAGGTCCTTTGCACTGGCCAGACTTCTTTACAGATAAAAATATCAGTCTGGTCCAGTCTATGCCTTTGTCCTAGTCTGCAGTCACAGCAAAGTGCAAAACTTGGTGATTGAGTTGGACTGACCCACTTTCATTACATTAAAAACTGAAATGAGTGTCAATGTTTGCTAAACAGATAATTAAAAAACCGGCATACTCTTTTATTCATAAGTTTCCAATTCTCCCAAATGGTATTATAGGTTATGATTTTCCAAAGTCAATCACCCCAACTGTATGTCAATGATACATCCCATGCAGAGTCTTGTATAGCTATGGCACTTCCCTTACCTGATTTTCTACCCCTGCCTGCCTCAGTTGCTTATCTTTGGATGCAACCTTACTGATGTGCTCTTCGATGCTCAGAGTTTCATCCATGACACTGGCTTTGATACTCATCAGTATCAAATGCCCACTGTCTTTCGGGCTGGTCTTTGGGTGTTTGACTTGGGGTGGTAACCTCCAGACATTATGAGGTCTTGTCAGCCTCCATGTCCTCCTTTTGCCAACTTACTATATGAACAGGATATCTAATGATTGCCAGGGCTTACATGTTGATGGTCTGGATTCTGTTCTTCCCATTGAGCTGATTCTTCAAAGACCTATCTTACCCTTTGGTGGTACATGATTGTTGCTTGCCTCCTCATTGTGGTTCCCATGTGACTGTGGTATCCCGGAGTGCTGGTAATCCGTCTACATGTCTGCTATGTGGCTCACTGGTAATTCCATCCCATTGGTCTTAACTACCTTCCCTCCCCTAACTACCATCCAGCCACGTTTCTCCAATCTGAATGATATCCCAATGTCCTCCCAGTAGATCCATGTCAGATGGAACAGTGAGTTGATCTCTTGTTCATTCTTAGCATGTACCTTGTTATTATCTGTGTAGAGGAGGTGGCTGGTGGTAGTTTCATATCTATATCCCATTCTTGTGTTTATATGGCTAAGGGAGTTGGAGCCTACGCAGAAAGCAGTGGGATAATGCTGGGATTAATTGGATTAATTTTCAGTGTTGTCTTCTATAGCCCCAGAGTTTTTGTGGAAGGTCCTTAATGTCCTGTTGACACTGTATAGCACCAGTCACAGATCCATGTATAGACTAAACAAGCATTAAATCATAGGCTTTCTGTAGTGAATTCAGGCTGTGCTCAGATTGGTTTATCTAAACCTTAAGTCTTGGATGAGTGCTCTATCTATGAGCAACTGATGTTTTAAGCCCTTAGTGTGTTGTTCCCAATGTCTTTCTGAGCTCTACTCTCGTACTGATCCTGTACCAGTCCTGAAACCCTATGATTCTTGACAGAGTTCTCCATGTTGTGGGGAGGCAGACTATTGGCCACTGGTTGGAAGGTGCTTTTCCTTGTGGGGCTCAGTATTTCCCTTCCTTATGTTAGCCACTTTGGGTGAAAGCCTGCTGGTTCATTTGTGTTGCTAGGCATTCATGCACTGCTTTTAGTTTTTTTTAATCAGGAGGTGTGGATCATGTCGAAGCCAGGTACCATCCAGCTTTTCATGTTCTTGACCCACTGCTAGTTGTCTGGTACTATAATGGTGATTGGTTTCTCTTCCGTGTATTCCTCCAGTACAGTTCAGTTTCTGTGTTGGTGGTTCTGCTACAATCGGTGTTGTTGTACAGCACTTAGTAATACACCTTGGACGACCCCTTTGGAAATATGTATTTATTCTGCTTCTCTAGTGTAACTCCTTAGCCACATCGCCAGTGCTGTGAGCCTTTGTTTAACAGTCTCTAGGACTTCAGATGGATTCATGCCCTTGTATTTTTTCCAGAAGCTCAGACTCATACTTAAACTTCACAATCTTTTGTACTTCCAATAGCTGACTAACCTCTCTCTAAATTACTTTGATCTCAGCCTCTAACCTTATATTCCAGGGATGGGGGCAGCATATGTATTGTCATTTTTGATCACGCAGCCAAGCATCTCTAGTAACTAGATGAATATCAACAAATTGTTTTAAGTTATGATGGTGATAATAATAGAGATAGTTGGGAGGATTCTAGTAGCATTTTCTAGTACATATGTAATAGTACTTCTCCACTGAGCCTTGGTAATTGGTCTCTAAGGTTGACTGTAGCAATTTTATCCATGATCTTATGTCTCGTATCGGCTACGTGCTCTGTAATGGGGATGCAGTGATTTTCCAGTTTAGTTGTTGGCTGCACATCCAGTTGTTCTTCTTGGTCTTCTTGAGTCTGGGATGTAATGTATAGTTGGTCTACCTCAGAGCTGTGAGATCAGCTTGCTCTTGTCTATGTTGAAGCACTCGGTAATAGCTGTTTCTTGGTTAGCGTGGATAAAGGCCTTCTGTCCATTCATAGTTTCCTCAGATGTTTCCTTTATCCCCTCTCATTCGGTCTGCTATTGTAGTAGCATTCCATCAATTTCAGGTTCTCTTGTCTTGTCTATATATGGTTTGTTCCAGTAGCCCGCCTATTATCAGATTGTCTTGGTTCCTGAACATCTGGTGTGGAGCTTGTTAACCCAGACATTATCAGAGTCAGCTTGATTCTCTTAGTTCATGTCACTCTCATATCCAAGTAGGAAGGTGAAACATTAGGAAGTCTTTGGCCAAGGATTCCTAGATTGCTTAAAAACAGTATACACACACAGCCACGGGTATACACAACGCTTGGATAGTGTAGTGGTTAGAATGCTGTTCTTTGAGGCAGGTGATGTATTCAAATCCAGGCTTGTACCTATACATAGCCTGTATCAAAGGCCAGCATGCCTACCATTACACTATCCAGGTGTTGTGTATGTGTGTGTGGCTATGTGTGTATATGTTGTTTTTAAGCACTGTTTTTAATAATTGCATTTACAAAAACAAAAAAAGTGATTAAAAAAAAATAGTTTTATAGATTTGTGCTATGCTCTCTGAATGATATATCCCAGACTCCACTATCTCTCAAATACAGGCATCATATTTTTTTAGCCATGTGTATTAGGTTACCTTGTCATTGCTCTGTCCAAAGTTGTAATGTAGTTCCAAAAGACTTCCACACTGAAATATTTCATTTGGGCTGAAAGGATTCCCCACCCATGTTCTGTTTGCAGGTAAAGATGTTAAGAGACCAAAATTTATATCTCTCCTTTCAATGACCTCAAATGGAAAATGGGAGACTTTGAAGTATACTTTTTTTTTCAAACTTGGGAATGGGGATAGGTTGCTATTCAAGAGCAGTGAGTTGGAAATTTCTATCCAAACTCTTACTAGATCTTAAGAACAAACCTTCATTTCCTTACCTCTTGAACCATCTTGTGCTTGAGAGTCAGAAACTAATTTGGAATGTACTAGGAAACGATCATTTGTTCTACTAACAGATGGACACAGTTAGATACAGCTGTTATGTGTCTGTAAAAAAAATATAACTTCATTCACAGAGATTAGTAACAATCCAAGTGCTTGTGCTCACATATCAGACTCTAAATCCATTTTAATCTCCTCTCTAATTTACAAGAAAGGGGGATACCCTCCACTATATAACAGAAAATCTAAACTTCTCAGTCATTTGCCATTGTCTATTATTTTTGAGGATGATTGCTAAAATCCAAAAACATATGGAAGGCACTAAATTGCCCATTCTCCTATACAGTGATAAAGTAATTATTTTTTTAAAAAATGTTTCATATACTTAATATATAAAGACATATATTTAAATGTAACACAACACCTGAACCCTTGTGATCCCCAACAGTGAAATCCTCATTTAATAAATTACTGATCTTCTGAGTTCAGTTTCTGTAACAGAATACTAATCTATCATCCCAACAGTTGTTTGCAGGGTAAATCGTAAGATTATATATATTGGTTCTCCTTTATCTACATAATGCTGATTTCATATAGGCAGATGTATATTGGTGTACTGACAGGCATACTCACATTCATTTTGCACAATTAAACAAGGTTTGTCTCCTCCAAGCCTCTAAATCCAAACAGCTCTTGGCATGCAGACAAATGTATTGGTCTTCTTACAGTCTGTCAAACTTCTTCACCAGAGCCAGTCTCTACAAAGTCAACAAATCTTCTTGAAGTGTTCCATAAGGACAACACTTTTAATGTACTCAACTCAGCCTAAATAAATCAACCAACGTTTACATGGCTAGAATTCCAATGATTGTTAGCCTTCCTTGGTTTGTGAATAGCGCTTTCATTTGAGATTGGGTACGATAGTCTCATACAATAATTGTAATGATTATGATCATCATATATAAAATAAACCCCAAATCATGATTTCTTGATTTCACTATCCAGTTAATTGCCACCTTTTTATCTATCTTTTAAATATTTTGCTAATGCTCAAAAGTTTTTCAATGATATACCCTTTGAGTTATTCTGAACATCTGAATGTTTCTTATCTGTAAATAGGGAGGGAGGGAGAGAGAGACAGAGAGAGGGGGGGAGAGAGAGAGACAGAGAAAGTTGCAGTAGCCGAAGTACAATTATGAAATACTATTATAATACTGGTTTCAGACAAAGAGAAGTATTAGAATAAACTAAACTTCCTATCCTAAAGTTTACTGTACTAGTGAACACAGGTTAAAAAAAACCTGGCAGACTGTAGTACTCTTGTAATTCTTTTCTTATATGAGTCTGTCCTCCCCATCCCCATGTTCTCATTTTTAAAGTAATATATATTAAAAAGTGACAGTATTCATTAATAAACCAAATGTGCCCTAAGTAGAGAATGTCCAACTCAATTTGAGTATTAACATACATTATCAAGAATTCATTGCTCTAAAATTATGAAACTCTTAGCCAAGACAGATATAAAAATGGCAAGTAAAAATTATGCTGCTACACAAAAAAAAAATTTCTACAAAATGCTTTCTCTCAAGCGCAGATCTGGTGTGGTTCCCCCCCCCCCGATCAACCAAGTGTTGATCTATTAGCTGCAACAGAAATTGACCAACTGGCTTGTCACCCGAGCCTGATGTCTGGACTAAGAGAGAGCAACTGGTCCAAAGCCATCCAGCCATCTTTCTCGATAATGCATGAAAACCTGATATACCTTGGAGACTTACAAGGTTATTTTCAGCAAGCTGTCTCTGTATATTTATGTTGAACCCGAAACCCATGCCATGTTTCCCCCTCTCAGCAATTACTAATTATTGTGGGATCAACTGTCTCTATAGAAAAACTGTGATATGCTTTACTTTCATTTGCATGTCACCAGATTGTTCCACTTGGACCCCCTACTTCAATTAAATAATATGCGTGCTTTTATTAAATAGTGATGCTAAATTGGTCGACAAATGAATAAAATGCTTTAGAAACCAGAGCTTTTAATATCTAGCATTAAAAAAATGGCAACCCCACTTCTTAGAGTTTTACCCCAGACCAGTTTCTCCAAAGTTTGCATAAGCCCCTCCCCCCCATGTATGGACTTTAGTGCCGAGGATTTCCCAATCATCATGGACAAGTTTAAAAATTCTACAAACTAAAATTTACACAATGAAGAATACTAAGGCTGATCAAAACTGCCCCAGAATAAATAGATGATGGAAATCTTTCCTTTCTCCAAATTCTAATCCAAACTTCCCAGATTTAGTGCTTGAAATGTTGTAATTCTCTTTAGCCCCAGCAAGTTTCACCTCCAATCAGCTAATGGAGGCTGTAATCCAAACTATTCAAATCAGGTTGAGGAAACTACTTCTAGTTATTGCTCAGCTTGGCAAAAACAAGTGTGTGTGTGTGTGTGTGTGTGTGTTTCTGAGAGAGTTCCTTTACATCTTGACCCAAAACAATTACAGCATGCCCATTTTATTACCTATATCTGTATAATTGTAATTTATTATAAAAATACCTTGTTTAGATGGAATATAAGGCCAGCAAATATTATTTTAATTTAAAAATATTAAATTTATTGATTTTAAATACTATGTCTGATGTACATTAAGATCAGAAAGTCTAATTACAGCCAACATGAACGATGACTTTTTTTTAAAAAAGACTAACCAACAGTATAAACAACCACAGGATCAGTCTGTTTGTTCTGGAGAACAGTACCAGAGATCGGTGGTAATTACTACTTGTTATAATCAAAAGATAACTACTGCATACAAACACACACAGTAAAACCAATCAGGAAAATATAGCATTTCAATTACGTTTAAGACCTAAACTGGATGTCTCTTCCACACTAGGTTTTTTTCCTCTCCAAACCATGCCTGAGAAAATGAATATTTAAACAAGCATGGACAACATCCCAGTTTAAACAGTCAGAATTGTCCTGAATCCAGAGATCATCAGCTACCGTAATGGTGAGGAATTGTGAGTTTTGCTGTTCGACAATAACTGGAATGCCTACTCTAGTTGAAAAGGAAGAAGGGGAGAGATGGGAAGGAATGTTTGTTTGTCTTTGGTCCATTCAAGACTGCCATTTGCAACTGTTTCTCCCTCCAAAATGAAAAAAAAAAGTTGTAGGCATTTGACATGATGGAAAAAAGCAGACAGGAAAAAGAGAAAGTCTGAATGGACAGGACAGGAGAAGTAAAAATTAAACACAGCTTTCTCTGCATTTCTTGGCAGCTTTTGGCTAAAACAAAGGCAGCACCATTAGCGAAGATAGAAAGGAAAAAGCTGAGATATTTGGTAGAAGAAAATAAAGGAATGCAAGGTATGGCCTAATCTAGAAGAAGAAAAAAACCAACAGGTGAGAAATATGAATCTTTGGGAAAATACACTTTTAGTCAGATGAGAGACCAGATGAAAATGGCTGATCAATAATTTATTTATTTTATCACATCACTGCTTTGTTAGCTTGATAGTTACATGAAGCTTGAGAAAAACCTAGAACTTTGCAGAGGGAAAGTTAGGATGGTGTATATTTTACATAACATAATGTCAGTTAAAGTCACAAAAATAACTGACTCAATTCTTTTTTAAGAAAACATTAGTATTCCAAATTTTTATCTGAAAAAAGTTAAGGACAGATGGCACATACAGTGTTCCATAAAATGATTGGGTTGAAAATAAGAATTTTGGAAGGAAGGGTTTAGCATAAATAAGATGATGTCAAATATGCCTACCTCTCAACTGGGAAATCTGCCTTATGTTCAATTCCCAATATTATGAGTCACTACTCAGCATTACTGGATAACATGATACATCATCTTTCTCCTTTGGACTTTTCTGCATTTATAGCCTGCTATCCAAGACTCAGGGAGATAAGATTTCCTGAGAGGCTGGGCACAAATTATTTCTATGACAGAGACAGAAAATCAGCACCAAGACAAATACTTGCTTGAAGCTGCCTTCGAGAACCTTCAAATGACTATTTCAGATGTTCGAATACAAATGAAAATACCCATTCCACAAAAGCAATTGTAACATTCAAAAGTTCAATTTAAAAACAGGGGTCACACATATGGTATATGTTGCAGGTGTTGCACAAGAAACATAAAAAAATATTTCTGGGAATGTAAGAAATCATTTCCTGGGAACATTAAGCGATAATCTAAGGCTTTAAAGCTTGGATTTGCTTCTCTTCCTTAGTAAGTCTGCTCTCACATGCTTTTAAAAACACTGAGTATCAAGTATACAGGTATAACTTGGTTTCATTAGCATGCTGTTAACATCTGATTGTGATATTGTAATGCAAGTTTGGTTCATTTTGTTTTATTTTTACCTGTGCAAGTACTTCATACCTCGGGTACCGATTTTTTTTTAATTTCTTTTTTTATAGGTTTCCTACTTGACAGAGAAGGAGAAGAACAAGGGAATCAGCAGTAAGGTGTCTAAGTGAGAATCAACATAAAAATGCTTTTGTATAACAAGTAGGTGTTTTAAGAAATGTTTAAAAATATTCTCAAGCCACAACTGAAATAACACTTTAGAAAAAGGATTTATTCAGAAAACAACCATATAAAATGCTTATATATTGATTTATCTAAACAGATACATAATAATCCCCCTCCCCAAATTCCAAAACACAAAAACAATACAAATAAAAATACCACGTGCCAGCAACCCCACCTTCCAACCAAAGTGCACCTGGCAAAGAGAGAAGATGTGATTGAATGATTTTTTGCCTGGATGGGAATTCCAGAAAGTAAGGGCTGCCACCGGGAATGTGACAATTCTGGAGGGATGGGACCTGAACCTATTTCATTTAGCTGAACGGGCAGATGAATACAGGAGAAGACATTCCCTATGATCACCCGGTTCAAAGTCATATAGGCAACGAGCAACTAGAGACACATTTAGAAGTCAACTAGCAACCAATGCACCTTCCAAAGCTCTGGGATCATCAACGCATATCCAGATATAGCCACCACTGTTCAGGATCAGTATATTGTGTACCGGTTGGTTTCCTAATGTTTTTCAAGGGTAGCCCCACAGAGAACATATTATGTAGTCCAAAAATGAAATGACTAGGTCATGATAAAAACCTCCTCATCCAGGAACAGTCACAGTTGGCATATAAAACTGCCCTACTAGCTACAGCTGCCACCTGCTCATATATAAGAAGTCTAGAATTTCCAAATTGCAGACCACCCTTAGAAGGGGAGGATAACCTCACTCAGACATAAGAGCTTTCAATGGCTGCCTATATAGATTTTAGAAGACTCTCAGGCACCCCACTCTACAAATAAATCACACCTACTTCTAAATACAGGTAGTCCTCGGCTTACAACAGTCGTTCGAAGTTACAACAGCCCCTGAAAAAAGTAACCTATGGCCATTTTGCACGCGTATAACCGTTGTGGAATCCCCATGGTCACATGATCAAACTCCAGATGCTTGACAACTGACTCATATTTATGATGGTTGTAATGTCCAGGGATCATGTGATCCCCTTTTGAGACCTTCTGACAAGCCACGTCACTGGGGAAGCCAGATTCACTTAACAACTATGTTTTTAATAACTGTACTTAACTGTGACAAGAAAGGTCGTAAAATGGAGCGAAATTCACTTAACTGTCTTGCTTAGCAACAGAAATTTGGGACTTAATTATGGTCGTAAGTTGAGGACTACCTGTACTGCAGAAGACAATGAGTTGAGAAGGCACCGAGACTATAATTCTGGTAAAACATGCACTGAAAGAGGCAAATGTTTGGCAACAGTTTGAAAGTTGGAGGTCTATACCATTCAGTCCAAATAACAATAAAGAAGCTCCTTTACGCTTCACTCTTAGACCCAAGTTTGCATTGGTGCCAATCAAATTTGCTGGCAATTTGTAGGGGATGGTGGTGGACCCAAACCAACTCCCTACCACCCACATATTTAAGATAGGATGATGAGGGGCCTTTCTGAAAACACCTATTCCTAAAATAATTTAATATATTAAATCCATTAAAATTATGCCTACCTCTTAACATATTTTCTTTAAAAAAAAAAACATGATTCCAGACAGAGGTTCCACATAAATACCAGTATTAGTGGAGAGAGAACTACATTTTAAATGCATGTTAAATTTGTGTAAATTAAGCCGAAATAAGAAAAAAAGAAAACCTAAAGACATTCAGGGGAATAATAGGGTATTTGATAATGTGTATAAAGTAAATATAATGTCTAATATAATTTCTGAGTCCTATCTCTAGGCAGTTCTCTTAGATATGTCAAAGTGATTCATGCTTTGCTATTAATCTCAGTTTGTTTTATTTGTATTAAAAGTTATTCCGGTAATATGGGAAAAGCCTGCCACTATTTTGAAATAAAGCATGCAGGCATTCTTTCTTTTAAAACTATATTACAGTCTCCATTATACTTTATCTCTGGTTGCCAGAAAATCAACTCTAAATTCCGGGCTGAGGAAGGAGGGAAATGTATTCCCTTATAACAAAATTAAAAAAGACACTGAGCAATAATGTTTCCTTTAATATATATTTAATTGAAATCATTTTTCATTGGGAGTTTTTCAGTATAAATAAAAAATCTCTGCCAAATAAGATACATAAAGTATCTCTATGATAGAATGATGTGTCTTTCTGAAATTGGTTTAATACACTTGCCATGTGTGCATAGCAAACAGCTCACAGAAAAGAAGAAAGAAATAAAGTCATCAACATTTATCTGACCACAAAAAGTCTGTGAGATGTAAGGGATTACCTGGAGTCCTCTCCAACCAGATAAGCCAAAAGGAAGCAATTGCATAAACGCTCAGGACCTGGATCTTAATTTAAGTTATACAGGTTCAGTTTATGTTGGAAGAAGTGTTTAATTAAAAACCTTTAGTATCCAAGTTTATGCAAAACCATGGGCAAAAATCTGGCTGCAGCTTGTGCAAGAGTGCTATGCACACAGTAAAACAATACCTGGCTTAGAACTTGGTTACCGACATGTATGCCTTCTTGGGTGTTTCTTCTTATCCAGTAAACTCTGGCAGGGTTGGCTTACTCTTATTCTTATCAATAAACTATTCTTCCAGGAAGGGCCACATAAATGAGGATTTTCCGGGACTGTCCCTGCCCCCCCTGTAGGAGTATTCCCCGAAAGGGTACACAACTATAAATATGCAGCTCTTTTACAAAGTGTCGAAAACCTGTCATCCCTCTGAGAAACTCTCCATTTACCTGAAATCCATGTTTCAAGTCCTCGGTTTATAGCCATTTGTTTAGCTCCTGTTCAAAGTTACAACAGCATTGAAAAAATTAACTTACAACCAGTGTTCAACTGTTGCAGTATCCCCACGGTCAGATGAGAAAAAATTTGAGTATTTGGCAACTAGCATATATTTATGATGATTGCAGTGTCCTGCGGTCATGTGATTACGTTTTGTGATCTTCTCTGCCAGCTTCTGATAAGCAAAGTCAAGGGGGAAAACCAGATTCGCTTAACAACCGAGTGATTCACTTAACAACTTCAATGATGTACTTAAACAGGTCACAGCAAAACAGGTCATAAAATCAGGGGTGACTCAATTAGCAACCACCTTGATTAGCAACCAAAATTCTGGTTCCAATTGTGGTTGTAAGTCAACGACTATCTATAATGGGTTTTATTGTTTCCCCATTGTTGTTGTTTTGTAAATTATATTGTTTTACTATTATATCTGAGCTAGAAAAAGAGTTTGGTCTCATAAGCAGCTCAATCCTAGTCCAAGCTTATTTTGGGGATTCTGTTTCAAACATCAACAGTATAAAACAGAAAAAATGGGGGGGGGGGGGGGGAAACCCAACCTCATGCAAGTAGCTAGACTGACAACATAGGTTAAATGAAAAAATGCAAAAATTACTCCTCTGTAAGTAAGAAAATGAAACTCAAGTCTTATTTTGTACAAAACAGTTATGTATCAGAATAAATGCCTATATAGGGGAAAAAAGGAAAGTAGCGGTAAGATTCAATTTTTAAATATTTAAAATTACAGAAATTCTATGTTCTTGAAAAACTATGCTATATACATTATGACTGTATTCAGTTTTTGTGAATGATGTTGGCTTGTAAACAGTACTGTGTTCCTAACATATTTTGAATTTCAGAACTCTATAAGATCAAGGCATTCAAGGAACCTTAAGAATCTCACCTTTAATTTTAAAGTAACAATTTAGACTTTTAAAAATAAGGAACCTAATTTTGTTGCAAGAAATTAAGAGATTTTTTTTTTAAATGAATGTGAATCACAACCAAGTAAGAGCCCCACACAAATCCAGAAGTGGAAAAATAAATCCTGACACTATTATTTTCAAAGTTAGAGGTCTTGATATAACTTTTTTTTAAAAAATTCTGATGCATTTTGCTTGCTAAGCTGAGTAGCCAATGAAGGGATTCACTGTTGGGACTCTCCTGCAATAAGCTTTTAATGACCTCACTAATTCAATTTAACAGTGTGCAAGCCTCTAATACTGTAACTGAAGTTTCACTTCTAGCTTATTCCCTGCCACACATAACATTCCTGAGGTAATAGGCTAAAGTTATTAAAAACAACAGTATCATAGCTTAACTTCTAATACTTGTTCCTATTACAGATATCAAAAAAGAAACGAGGGACAAATTTCTGCTCCCTATCAAAAGTTATTTTTGATCATCCTTTACATTTTATTAGACTATTTCTCCGTGGTGTAGTATCTATACGGTGTCTCTGAATGAAAAAAATAAAATAAAATCCACCCCACTAGAGAGTGCAAAGAAATTCAGAAATAACCATCAAGAATAAAGATCACAACAGGCAAATTTTATCAATCCAAAGCAAAGTCCAAGTCAACTGCCAAAAAAGTGGGGAGTAAAATTTAAATTAGAGTTTTTATACAGTACCAGACATCAACATGAATACAAGCATGGGTTTTTCTTTCTTTTTTTCTGAGCCTCAAAGGACATTGGAATCAGCTATCAGGAAAACAAAAATGCAGCAGACAAAACAGGGGAGATTTGCCACATCAGTCCAGGTTGTGTTCTTTATTACGATGCTGTGAGAACATGACTTTCAGAACAGCTCATCAGAACTCTGAGAAATCTCAAACTTGGCTCTAACTGCTGAAACACGACAAAATATAAAAACACAGGACCAAAATATGCTAGCGTTTAGCTTGGTATTTTTAAAGATTACAGAGGCAGCATATTGCTGTATACCAGGTTCCATGTCTATTAAACAGTTCCTAAAGACTACTCCACAGAAAAAGTACAACGAACAAAAAGTTTGGAATTGGAAATAATCTCTGGGCATTGTTTTAAAGTGTTTTGATAAACAACTGACCTTGGTATCACCATGCAGTAACTCATTCAACTGCAGCAGCTTGACAACAAAAAATTAGCAGTATATGTGCCTGTATGTTTCTCCATTCTACCAGATATTGCAGGTCATTCCCAAAATAGCTTCACATGTAATAACCTCAAGACAGGCCGGTAAACTAATACAGATTATAAACAGTCACAAATTAGGAAACTGACACCAGTTCACAGGCTCACGTACGACAGCACATAGTACACGGGCATGTTTAAAGTGCACTAAAAGCTTACCTTATACTTTCCAGAATCTGTTTTTAATTCAGTATCTTGTAAATGAAAGAAGCCCCAAGATTCTTGTCATTTAAAGACGATGCTATTGTGAAACCGGATCACCTAGAAATAAAGGAAGAAATCAGCTAAATGGTTTTCTGAAATATAAATGAATATAAACGAATGCTGGCTTTTTACAAATTATAAATAAAAATCATGCGAGGAACTTTGGGTTGCTTCCATTGCCATGTTGCCCGTCTCTGGATAATTTATACACTTAGCAGAATTATATGCAAAAAAATTTCCTGGATGGTGTGAAGAATCCATCATAGCAATATAAATTTATTGTATTGAGAAACTTATAACATGTCGTTGAAAAATAGCCTAATCAAGCCTTCTCATATAGCATTTGTTGCAATTTTTATATAGTGATTCCTTTAAAATTAGATATTTGACATCAGATAGGGCAAAATGTATTTAAATAATTGATTAGTTCTGTTAAATATATAAATAAGTTAGGTCTTTCTCAACGTCTCCCTAAGAAGTATTTGAGGTATTATAAACAACGGGGAGAATCTAGGCAATTACTGAGGATTGTATGATTTTTTAATCTAAAATAAAAAAACACAAAATGTGTGCGCTTGTGTTTGTGTACCTATGTCTTATCTAACACTTTATCAGGGTCAGTACTGACCAAAGAAAGTGTAAATGGACAGTTTAATAAATGTGAAAATAATCCTTATCACCTATGACATGTAATTCTACAAAATGAACTGCTGGCAGTGCCTAGGAATCCTTTTTTTAAAAAAAAAAATCTTTTAAAGTGAATGTAACGCTACATATTGATTTTGCATTTTTACTACAACACACTTTGGTCCTGTATAATGAAAAATTTAGGGAAGCAAAGAATAGTGTCTAGGAAAACTAAATGAGTTACAGCTACTTAGTTCTAGAAACTTTGGGATGTGTCTAACCCTAGACCTGTAAGAATAGATGAAGAAAATCTGAAATCCACATGTGGTTTTGCATAAACACAGACTCCCCCACCCCGCTCCAATAATTAATGCTGGAAGACTATTCCGTCTTGTTATGTCTTCAAGTGGCTTTTTCTACATAAACAATACTGTATATACCTAAAGTCACACACGAAACTGTTACATCTGACAATATAAAAAGCCAGTCTTGCTGTCTTTGTACTTTGCGTAGAAAGCAATTTTTCACAAACGTATTCTAAAAATAGTGCTTTGTTCTTTAGTTCCATCAGACTCACACACATTATATTAATATTTCATAAAATACAGTACCATGCAACCATTTAAATAGCCATTAAAGACAACACTCACATAGTAAGACAGTAATTCAAGCAAATTCTTGGTGAGAAGCAAATCAAAATTATTTAGAGGCATTAAGTCATTTTTATAGGTGTAAATGTTAACCTCTTCTAAAAGAGTCCTGTGACACTTTACTGTGCCTTTATACTGACTTTATTGTAGCAGATGCTTTTGTTAGCTGGAGTCTTCTTTGTCAGAAAGAGCAGCCAGAAAATAAAGCATCAGAAAAACACCTAACAATAAAAGTGGTTTTACTTCACAATCTGCTTATAGCACAGTTTTTCCAAGGCCCAACTTGGAAAATAATTTACTGTAAGTCACTTTTCAGCATTTTATTGCAATTTCCCCATGTAGTATCCTAAGGCTAAAAAATAAAAACTAAAATAAAAAATAGGTATACCGGTAATTGCTCATTCTCGTGCAATGCATCTTCTATAGCATTTTTAAAATTATAACTTTGCTGCATGTTTCTTGCACATTATTTGACAAGTAATCAAATGTCAATTTAAGAATAAGACATGCAGACATCTTAAATCCTTGTTCTTTTTAGGATTTAGTGCGAAAAAAAAATTCTTATGGGCAAAGGAACACCTGAACTATTGTGTATACAGGTAGTCCTCGACTTACAACTACAATTGGGACCAGAATTTCTGTTGCTAAGCAAGACACTTGTTAAGAGAGTCACAGCTGATTTTACCTTTTTTTTGCCATGGTTCAGAAAATCACTAGTTTAGATGACATACAGTCACTAAGTGAATCCAACTTCCCCCATTGAGTTTGGTTGTCAGAACCCAGTTGGGAAGGTCATAAATTGAGTTCACATAACCCTGGAACAATGCAACTGAGGTAAATACATGCTGGGTTGCCCAGCGCCAGAATTTTGATCATGTGACTGGGGATGCTGCAATGGCTATAAGTGTGAGTAGCAGTTGTTAATTACTTTTTTCACTGCTGTTGTAACTTCAAACTGTCACTAAATGAATGGTTGTAAGTTGAGAACTACCTGTACTATCCTGAATAAGTAGAGACTGAAAATAGAACCATCCGATAGGGCTACTTTCATCACTCATCACAGTATTCAATGCTGAACTATTGTTCAAGTAATATGAAAATCTCACACTGTAGTACTTTCTGCTCATGTTATTTTGCATCTCGTAAAGGAGCAGGGTAAAAAAAAACCAAATACATGTAATACGTACACTTGTAAAAGATGAAGCATAACAAGAACCTCTAACACAGCGGTCCGCAACCCTCAGGCTGTGGCCCACTGCCAGGCTGTGGCCTATTCGGAACCGGGCTGTACGAGAGGCAGGTCAGTGTGAATGCACACGCAGTTCAACTGGCATGAATGGCAGGCCAGCACACGCAAGCATGCACAGCTCAACTTGCAGTCAAGCTGCATGGCGTATGGGTGTGCACCGGCCCGCCACTTGCCCAGTGTGATTCCCCTCTTTCCCCCCCCACAAGCTGGGCCGCCAAGCCACAATAATGTTTATTGTACCAACATGCAATTTTTTTTTTCAGTAGCAGCTTTCTTTTTTCATTCAAAGTGCTTTGGATTAAGCACCCATTGTTTAAAAAAATAGAATGTATACCCAAGAACACAGATCAATTTTATGTTTAGCTCTTGTAGGCCTGTTAAATTAATGCCACAAAAGATCATTTAATATTTATGTTTCAAAGGATTTTAAAGATTATTCTACTTACTTAAAGAAAAAAGGGTTTTATTTTTAAACAAAGTATTTAGTTTTTAAAAGAAGCCCACAGGAAATACTCTATGTTTTAATTATAAATGATGCAGTGATCTCATTGCACAATGAATGTCAGGCACCTTTTCAATAAAATAGTATCATTTTTAAAAATAATTTTGAATAAATAAGAGTGCTGTTAGTATTTCACTTAATATAACCCAATGTATTGGGTTGATCAAGTTTGTATAGCTGCTCATCTCACCAAAAATTGGTGACAGATAATAATCAGAGAAAAAACAAATATAAAAGATACAAAAAATAAAGGAACTGCATTAAGAAATAAATAGTAAAAATAGCCAGCTCAACAATGGAGTCATGTAAGCAAATCTCTGATTCCTGGGGAGCCCTAGGTCTGATAACATAAACCAAGTCTTAAGAGCTTTGCAAAATGACAAAAGGATGGAGCTAATCTAATTTTGGGAGAAGAATGTTCTCTAAGAAGGACGCCACAGCAGAAAAGGCCTGTCCCTTGGGACTCACCAATTGTAGATCCCTAGCTGATGGTATTTGCAACATGGTCCCTCTGCCAACTTTAATGGGGTGGGCTGATATAACTGGGGAGAGGCAGTCTCTCAGGTAGACTCGTCTAATGCCACGAAGGGCTTTAAATGCTAAAACCAGCACCTTGGACCAAGAAGCAAACTGGCAACTGGTACAGCTCACAGAGCAGAGGTATAAATACAGAGGCAGTCTGTACCAGTTGAAGCTTCTGGATAGTCTTCAAGGGCAGCCTTATGCAGAGTGTATCGCAGTAGTCCAATCTGGTTGTATTCTGCCGCATCTATCTATCAATGATGCAAAGATAGGTAGCACAATAGCCACATCTGTTCTCAAAACCAAACAGATTATGGGAGGCAAACAGAGAGAAAGGCAATTTGTGCAGCCTCAAGCCTCATTCACATGATACTGAACACCACACACTGAGCTCTTTCTTTGTTTGTCGAATACTTTTACCTCCTACATGGGGTAAAGGCAGCTGAGAAATATTTTCAAGTGAAGAATTATAATTATTGTCCAAAAATGTTCTTGTTTCTAAAAGCAGTATGTGACAAATCCCCTTTTATAGATCATTCAGAGAAAATAATGTATGGATTATGTGCATGACCATAATAATACATACTAAAAGTTTGCAAGATAGCAGGGTTACTTTATCAGTCCATAATTTATTACCCGTTTTCTAAAGCTGTGCTAAAGATATTTTTAGATGACTTGACTTGGAGAAAACAATTAATTGCTTTTATTTTATTTTTATTTTTAAAAAAAATCCAAAACACACCGAGAGAAATTTACAGCAATAAATCCAAAGCATAGAAACATAGGTCTAAATGAAATAGCTGGATGAAAAATTAAATATTAGGAAATGTGGTTGTTTTCAGACATAGAGCCGCCAGCACTTTTCACATTATCACACGTTATCTATTTATGAGAAGCTTTATGTTTATTGAGCCTAGAGAAAACCCAGAATATATATTGCTGGAAGGAGGTGGAGGTATAGAGGTTTGCAAACCACTGAATACAGACATAGCTGCCAATATCTTTATTAATGTAGGAGCTTGTTTCAAGTTCAACAGGCAGAGATCTGGAACTGCTGTTTCATTCAAGCTGTTACGGTTTGGAAATATGGTTGTGAACTGGCAAAAGGAAAAGCAAGGATTTGAAATGCTTAAGGTCTGGCATGAAGGGAAAATCCACCACCTGCACAACTTCACACTGTCCTAGTCGCCTATTTAATCAATCTGTGACATCAGACTTCTAAATAAGTGTTCATCTGATTCCATCTTTCTCCATATTAAACATTTCTACTACATGAAGTGCATAATCTTCCTGCACAATCCTATGGGTGAATGTCAATATTTTTAGCAAAAAACAGGCATGAGTCAATAGATACTACAGTTTATATCTTGCCCATCTCTTAACCCTCCCAAATAACGCTAAGGCCTTTGTAGCACCTATGATTTCGGGCAACCTTTTCCCGAACAGTACAATTTGAACCAGTTTCAGGCAACCAGGCTGAATTTTGCTGAACACAAGCATTGCAAGTCAAGGGCAGAATGTGGGGATCAAGTGGAAATACTGTGAAAGGACAGAAATTGGTTTAGGAGGATATTTTCACTTTCCTGATGATCAGAATAGAGTTGGAAGGGACCTTGGAGGTCTTCTAATGCAACCCTCCTGCTCAAGCAGGAGGCCGTAATACCACAGGTATCAAACTCGATTGCGTCATGTGGTGTCACGTGATGTCTAGGGACATTTTTTGCAGAGCCAGGGTGGGCGTGGCCTGCGCGTGATGCATCCAGCCCACGGGACACCAGTTGGACATCCCTGCCCTATACCATTCCAGACAAATGGCTGTCCAGGTCTCTTCTTAAAAGCTTCCGGTAATGAAACACCCACAACTTCTGAAGGCAAACCATCATTCCACTGGTTAATTGTTCTCACTGTTAGGAAGTTTCTCCTTAGTTCTGGGTTGCTTCCCTCCTTCCATCTATTGCTTCTTGCCTTACCTTCTGATACTCTGGAATTTGAATTTGGCGCTTTGCATTTCACTTAGAAGGAAGTGCAGCCACAGGCTCAGGAGAAACAAGCCAACAGTAAATTATCTTTACCAAGTATTTGTTATTGCCTTCATGCTTTGCATTCATAATTTCCGATGATATAGCTCAGCATTTCTCATCTATGCAGAAGATCAATATTGGTAGTCCTTGCTTACTGACTGCTCCTTCGGTGACCATTCAAAGTTACAACAGCACTGAAAAAGGAGATTTATGACCAGTCTTTGAACTTGCAGCCATCACAATATGCCCACCGTCATGTGATTGCAATTACATTTGACAACTAGTGCGCATTTACAATGGCTGCAGGATCCCCTAGTCATTTAATCATCATTTGTGGCTTTCAACAGGCAAAGTCTATGGGGACACCAGAAGAAAGTTGTAAGTCACAATTATGTCACATTGCTCTTAACAATTGTAGGTGATTTGCTAAATGATCTCAGTGGAACTAACATCGTTATCCAGCATACACAAAGTTGCTTAGAGACAGAGTTGCTGGTTCCAATTGAATTCGATAAGTGAGGACCATCTGAAGCTGTTTTTGAAGTTTGCACTTATTTCAGTGTTATTACAGAACCTAAAAATAGATGAGAGTGTTTGCCATTTAGCAAATAATATAAATTAGAGAAACAAGTTATTTTCTCCTTATTCTACTCTATGCTGCACAGCTATATAAAAATAATTCTCCAGATTAATCTCTGGGACTTTCCCACTGTCAGCAGAAACCTGTCTATCTGTCTTAATGCTTACTGGGATGTTGCAAGGAAGCTGCAAACTAGTAAGAAGATAACTTATAGATGATGAAAAAGATTTGTGCTGCAAACCTAGTTATTTCATGCTCTCTCCAGATGTTTCTAGGGCCATTATAAAGGTTTTAGGATATTCTTTTTTTGTTGATTGTTGTTAGCTGCCCAGAGATCATAAATTAAAATGGCAGTCATTCACAGTACATTTCCTAAAATAAATCAATAGGCAAAGAAAAGTTCAGTGTATTCCAGATAGAAGATCAGTTCAGAGGAAAGTAAGAAGTAGGTGGGTTTTTCTATCCAGTCTATAGGAAAACATAGGTAATAAAAAGTACATTTTCTAGAACTTGAATCAAGGGTGGGCAATTAATTTTCCCAAGGGGCCACACACAAAACTGGGACTGTTTTGCGGGCCTGAATTAATAGTATCGTAAAGCACAAATACTTCACTTAGCAATGGCAATCTCCGCAATCCCTATTGCCGCTGTTAACCAAATCCAATGGTCATTAGTCAAGGAAACTTCCTGCTGGTTTCCCACAAATCAAGTCTGTGGGGAAACCAGTAAAAATTTGGCTTGCAAACAAGCTGGAAGGTAGATGATTGTTGACAGGTGGGGGACAGCATGAACAGATGTGCAAGGGTGCAAGGGGGGCACAGCAAGGCTTGGGGAGAGTGCATGGTGAGATATGTGGGCACAAGGGAGGCATGGAGAGCTTTTGGAAAGATGTTTATGTGAGAGTGCAAGGGAAGCACAGAAAGGGTCAGGGTGGGTGTGTAAGAGTTCAAGGGAGGCTGAGCAAGGATCAGGCAGAATGCGGAAGGGAGGCTTGACAAAGAGGATGCAAAGGGTTGTGGATATAATAGGCTCTAAGACAGAATACACTAATACTAGGAAACAGTTTAGCCACTTAAAACAATTATCTTTGTAGCCTCAATTCTTCTCATATCTACAAATGATTCCTTCCTGTGAAAAATTGGAAAAATCATGGTGCTTCAAGCTTAAATTAGATTTATACGTTATTTCCTAAGGAATGGGCCTTATCCAGTGTGCATCATTCATTTACAAAGCTTGTGGTATATGTTTAATTTGCCTTCTTGCAAAAATAGAGAGAAAATACAGAAATACATAATTTAATCAAAGCTGTTCCCATTTGTGGCTGTGTAGGCAGACAATTATCAAGAGCACCAGACAAATGAAATAATTCATGCTTCGTTAGCCTACACATTGAAATGGGGGGGAGGGGGGAGAATAAAACTAAGGGCTAAAATAGTGTGGCAGAGGAGATATTCACTTTGGGCCCCACCAGAACAAAGGGCCCCAAACTCATTTCCACGACTCCATACCTACTTTTAAAAAATACTCTCTCGGGAGGACTCTGGTTAGATCCATAGTGGAGGAGTGGAATGATAGAGGAGGAAAGGAGCAAGGAGCTGGCTCCTTCTTCCACTACCAGCCCTGAGTCAGCCATCTTAGTCAGTGTCTGAGCTCTCTCATATTGCAAGGGCAAGTTGAGATGTTTGCCTTAATTGTCACAAATCACTACCAAACTTTACTGCAAAGGACCATCTCCAAATTAATAAGTTCAAAATCATACCACAATTCAAAAAATAGATGAAACAAAGAGAAAGTAATATATGTTTTTATGAGCCCAATGAAATTCCATTTCCAAGGACACAGGCATGTTATTGAATGCCAAATCATAGGGAAAAAAACCACGCTGCAAGAACACTTGATTAAGCACAAATTCAACCTAAGCTATCTTCAGATGACTCTGTATGGGCGTGATGCAGTATATTAACCCGAGTAACAGCCAGCCAGTGTTTTTAGAAATCTGGCTTGCTTTGTTTCCACTGCTACTTCTTCCACCTCATTTAAGCAAGTGAGCACACATTTTAAATCATGATGAGAGACTTCAATTTTCACATCTTCAGGGATGCAGTGTCAAATATATTTGTAATGGCTTCATCTATTATCTGTCACTGCTGAGCAAACTAGGTGAGAAAATAATGGTTAGTGGTACATTAGGTAGAATCCAAGCCTGATGAAAAGGAACTGTGCTAATGGAGTTGTTAACAAGTTTTGTTTGTTTGTTCAATCCGTGCAGGCCACAAGAAGTTCATAACCGATTCCCATGCATGAACGTGAGTTTAATGAGCAACATAACTCTTTAAATCAAGAAAAAGGAACGTAATAAAGGGGTTCAAATGACTACACAGTAGTAACTGCGCTAACGGAAAATATTACTTTATAAAATCTGCCAAAGACATTACAACTGCAAAAGAAGTTGCCGTATAAAAGCAAAGCAGAATCTTGATGCTAAACAAAGAGCTAAAACTTACGTTGTTTTTGGCTGTGATGTCCACAGAAGAGTGGGGGGGACACGGGACGGGACGGAGGAGGTATTTTGGTATAAACTTGGCACTTTTTCCTTTAGAGACTTATAGAGTTTAAAAAACATTATGTAGGAGCAATGATTCGAGGTTGACATAGAATATTGTAGGTTCTATATGAAAACATGTATGAGACTGTTCTGCATTCAATGTGGAAGACATAACTTTTTACCCAATATTTGATCAAATGCATGCTAAATAAGATACAGCTAGACTTATTTTATTCTGTATAGAAAAAAAGGTCTTGGATCCAATTTCCAAGTCCTACACTACTGTTTTACTGAAGATGAGCAGGCTACCCAACTAAAAATGCTGAGGCTGCCTTCAGAATCATATTAAGTTTACCTACTAATCACTGCCAATGTAACAGGACGAAATGCAACAAAAACAGGGATATATATTTAATGCATCTAATTGCTGATGGATGAAAAGGGGGCCCTAAAGTTTTCTTTTTCAAATTAACATAAATGTTTAATATTCTGGAGAGCAGTGCTTTATGAAGATCTACATTATTCAGTAACTTTAGCAATTATAAAAGTATTTTGCACATTATCACTGTTGAAGGCTGTCCATTGTCTGATATAATATGCTGTTTAAGAAGCTCTGCTTTGTAACAGGCATAGAGAACCTTAGCTATTACTAAACTGTAATCCCTGTCATTCTTTTTCCCGGATCATGATGGGCTACAGCTACTGGGATGAAATTCAATATCTGAAAGGTCACAGCTTATCTATGGAAAAGCAGAATGCTATCTAGATGGAGATATCCACCACCAGTCACAGTGATGTAAAAATGACATGTGTATCAGTAAGGCATTGTGCAAATAACATAATTACCTACTTGTGTCCTTTAACATGCATCAAAACATACATGTGATGTGTTGTCGTCCCCCAACACCTCACAGGGAGTAAGGAAAGCAGCCATGATGGAAATATGCAAGAACTGTTGCCTAAGCAAAAGGGAGTACAGCATTTTTCAAGTCCAATAAAACGACAAAACATTTGGAACTGGTTCAGGCAAACACCTCTCTAATTCAACGAGCTATACGGAAGAGGAGGAATAACCCCACAACCAGACTTGCATGATTTAGTTATTACCAATCTCAATAAAAATAGTTTCAGCTGTACTATGGAATTTATTCCTACCTAGTGGCGATTTCATACCTCCGAGTTTAAATGTGTTATTTAACTTCCATGACCCACAAAATCATCACCTTGGGTTAGAAGCATGAAATTCTTCTGAAAGCAAGCAAGGAAGTGCCTTCCACCTCCTCCCTCTCCCCCCACCCCAAGAAAGTAGGCAATAATACACAAATTATCTGAGATGACCTCAGCTTAATTCATAGCACATCTGTGCCCTAAACCAATTATCAGCATTTGACATCATCAGCAGTTGCTAGTTTCCAAAAGCAATTAAACATTCCAAGCTGACTCCTGTAATAAAAACACAATCAGAAACAGAATGGCTAAAGAAGTTGAGATGCTCACCCTTCATTCCAATTCTGCCTCCATCAATCATGTCAGCTTCAGTGAAAAATACCAAACAGAGGCAGATGAAAAGCAATACTGATCATCTGCAGCTGGTGGTACTTACCATTAACAGCAGAAAAATAGTCAATTGAATTAACATTCTTCATTCCTTTGCTACCATTTGTGGTTTGACAGACCTATCTGGAGTCCATATAGATATGACTTAAATCAAGAAACTTCACTAGCTCGGTGACATGAAATTAGCAACCCTGTGGGATCCCTGTTGTAATTAAACTCTGAAAACAGAGAGGGTTATACTATTAGAAATATTCAGTAGAGGCACTGTAACCTACTTTGAATGTTAATACTCATCAACACAAAAAAGTGTGTGCTTCTCTTTTAGGCAGGCTAAAACTGCGTTGTGCCTATTTTTATCCATAAATTTCTCTTGATAGGCCAAGGATGTTTGTGTAGAATTTCTTCCAAACACTACAGAAATCTTGCATTTACCCCAAACTTTGCTTGTTCATAGGTTTTATTTGGTGGTGAAATCAGAATAACAGAAGCTGAAACAGTCAGCTCATTTTTTACAAATTGTTTTGCGTTTTTATGCTGATTTTAATATTTAGCTGGTCCAGAGTAATGAATTTGAGACGTATAAATAAATAAAGCAAGCAAGCATCATTTACTTTCTTGGATCAGCAGAAGTTAATTTGGTCAACCGAACCCTGCAACTGTTAAGACTCAACAAAGCATGAGGTTTCAGATATTAGGAAGCATAAAAACAGTCATTTAGAACCAAACCCGGGCACATAAAACTGAAGAGTGAAGGACAGAAATATTTCAGACTTCAAGCCAGATTCTGACCAGTATAACATCTTTTTGCACTAGAGACATCAAGTGAATGAATGTAATATGGAAAAATCTGTTTCTGTTGCGAACTGACATTCAAATGAAACAAACACAATGTGAAAAAAGTTATGATATTTATGTAGTTACTTAGCAAGCACATGTAAATTATATTAAAGTAACCAAAATATCTTTACAATCCCCAAGGCATGTCACAACGTTTGAGCACCCCTAATGTTTGGAAATTGAAAGTTGAAAAATTTGACATACCCTAATAATTAACTCCCCTATGAAACTATACAATTGCACTCACACTGGAGTGGACCCAAACTTACTCCAGCTTTAAGACAGAAATAAGCAGACATTAAACTATGCCCGTCTCTTTAGAGCAGGTGGGATGGGTAGATACCATTAGACAAAAGAACTCTCAAAATAACTGGATCCTGTACTATATAGGATATTAGTTACTGATACGAAAAAAGTCTGCTTGAAAAATAATCCTAGTATCACCTCTGGACATATTCCCCTCAGCGCTGAAAACCTTCTGAAGAAAAGAAGTTGCCATAGCTTTGTATAGTTGACAAGCTTGCATGTAAGATTTTTCCCTTTTAGAAAATATCCAGGGGGGAAATAATTATTATTTTTTTTAGATCGATCTTATGTACCCAATGCAGCCCTCCAGTTAGAGGCTGGTTTCATCTACCTGGTGTTGAAAGCCAAGCAAATCAATATCAACTATTGTCTGAAACTTGTTTGATTTTGGAGGATTTGGTTTCCCTTTCACTTGCAAGCAATTTTAAGACAAGCAGTATAAAATTGCTAGAAAGTAAACTCTTGACATTTGGTTCCTCTTCCCTATTTTAATAGCTATGGGCTCACAAATAGCTTTGTAAGATGTTAACAAACACATCTAGGGTACACAAAAATATTAGTTGGACACATAGAAGATATCTCTCCATCAAAAAATTTAGTTCAATAGATTAAATATTTTGAAAGGTTCCAAAATGCAGAGCATTCTATCTTTCAACATTGCATATGGAAGATAAATATGCCTTCGGCTGAGCATTTAGTGTGTAATTAACTGACCACATTTCACTATATTGTTCACTACACAAGGGCATTCATCGCAGAAAATCACATAGTATCACATCACATCACAGATCATACAATATGTTATTTCCCTGAATAAATTGGGTTCTTTTTATACTCGGCAGACTTAAATAAAGTGTGTATTTTTTTAAAAAAAGCCAGGTTTACTAGAGATCAAGCTTTAGATATATATGTGTGTGTGTATGTGCGCACACACACATATAATTTATACCCATACATCTGGGGGGGGGGAGCGCAATGGCTCAGTGGTTAAAGATACCGAGCTTGTCAGCTGGAAAGATTGACAGCCCAGGTTTGAGACCCGAGCACCGCACAACACGGTTGCGTTCCTCGCCCCACCTCCTGCCCACCTAGCAGTTCAAAAGTATGCAAATGCAAGTAGATTAATAGGTACCACTTCGGTGGGAAAGTAACAACATTCTGTGCACCTTTGGCGTCTAGCCATGCTGGCTACATGATCACAGAATATGTCTTTGGACAACACTGACTCTCTTGGCCAAGAAACAGAGATGAGCACCGTGCCCTAGAATTGGAGAAAACCAGTACATGAAAACCTTTACATTTATTCATATACTTGCCAGTTTACTTGGTCTAGGACTAAAACTTTAAGGAAATTTTACACCACACACAAAGCTGACAGTAAAAATGGATAGAGGAAATGCAGAATGGTCAAGTTGATATTCATTGTCTAGTTACTATTTTTCCCCACTCTTACTTGAGAGTATTTGATGATGTCAGATTTATGAAAGTGACCTAGAAAAGATCCTATTTTATTCCATTGACAGGTTAAGCAAAGGTCATTTTCTCTAAAGTTCCACTTAGCTCATACAAGTGCGCATATTCTCTGCTGCCTTTCGCCTTGCTGATTCTCTACAGGATATTTCATTTCATACTTCCTCTTTTTAGAAGTCTTAGGAGAACACTGGCTCACTGAAGATAACCCAAGGAAAAAGGCAGCAGGCTGCAGGCAACTTCCACTTGCCAAGAAAACTAGAAAATCTCAGAGGAAGATGTCAAATGGAAGAAAGGATAAAAAGTGACCACTGGAACTATTTCGTATATCCACAAAGCATCACTGCAAGAGCCTTTTCCCCCCAGATCTGCTCCAAACTGCCCAGCAGGAGGAGGAATAAAAGTAGTTCTTCACTTTAACCCCCCACCAACCTGATACTTTCTGATAAATTAAAACCCTTCATTAAATAGCTACATCTTGCTCCTCAGAGTCTATTAAAAAGTTTTCACATCAATCAATCCAGAATTCAGCTGGACAGAAGCATATATCCTAGCTTGCAATTAACATTTAAACGCTCTGACTAAGTGATAATCTTTTTTTTTTAGTCTTTAGGGAAAGAGGAGGATTCCCTGACTGATGCTGAGCATAAATTTGTAATGGACTGAAATATACAGCTATCAATTGGGTCTAAAGACTGCAATATCAGCTCTCAAGGCTCTGCACCAGGTTTGGAGAAATAAAGAGCAAAAAGGCTGGGTTGTTGTTGTTGTTTTTTCCCAGGGAATACATATTTTGGTTTGTATGATTACTTTATATTCAAGTGTTTGATACTTAACAATTTTCATACCAGACAAGCATTGCCATAGCTTTATTCCAAAATGCATTTAAATATAGCAAGCAATAAAGATATCAAGGAATAAACTATGTTTTGCATCAGCCTTTTAATCAATTCACTGGGGAAAGCAATTATGTTTGGAATAGTTAGCAGTAAAAGGGAAAAAAACCAGGCCATCAAAGAACAAAGTGTCTGGACATCATCAAAGCTGACAACAGCCAGAGCATAGAAAAACTCAAAGTAGTAGTCCAAGATCAGAAGATGTGGAGAAGCCTGGCCCTTGGAACTGCCAAGAGTCAGACACGACTGAACGGATAATATCATCATTTACACATAACACAATTAACTTAATATAGCTAGATATGTCATCCAAACGCAGAAGAGAAGCACATTGATTTATTATATTTATATACCATCATAATCATTTATTCTCAGGATAACAAAATATTTTATATATAATCCTTTCTTCATGCTATTGGATCAAAGTTTTGGAGCAGTCCCACAAAATGGGGCTTTCTAAAGATTCGATCTCCCTTTCCGTCTTATCACTTCTATATCAAACCATATCACCCAAATAATAAGAACAAATTTACAACAGGGCTGTCAAACTCCCGGCCCACGGGCCGGATGCGTCACGCCCCGGCCACACCCGGTTTAGCGAAGGGGATATGTCATATGATGTTGCCATGACGATGTGAGTTTGGCAACCCCTGATTTACAACAACAACCTCACCTTCCAGGTGTCATTCATTTGTTATGAAAAATGCTGTACTTCGATACCATTATGGTATTGCCTGCCAAACTGAGTCTATGAACTGCCCATAATTACCAATTCCTCTCTTAATAACTCTTCTGCCTAAACATCTCTGGTAGAAATGCCATTCTAAAGAAGAGAAACAGAAGCCATGAAACAAAGTTGGCTCAGCAGAAGTGCAGAGAACTAAGCCCCTTTCCATTGGCCCAGGAAATTTCTATTATTTATATTAGCCACTAAAATTAAAACACATTGAACAAATGCAGTGGTTCTTTTACTGTTGACAGACATCTGCCTCCTGAAACCATTTCCAAAACAATTCTCCTTTATTCCATGATTCCAAGCCTTGTGCAATTTGTGAGGAATCGTGATCTTCAACAGGATCTGCCACAAGCTATGAAGAAATCCGCTCTTTTTTAAGTGATGGAATGACAATGGGAAAAACCAGCTGAGGTTTTGCTAATTAGTACTTTTAAAAAATCATGCATAATTCCTCTTACAACAGGAATATTTTTGCTTTTTTATAACAAACTGTACTAATATTATTGTATGGTTACTGCTGGCTAGGTTTTTCAGTATACTGGTATCACATTCTTTAATGAATGGAGTTTGGAAATATGAAGAGATCACATTTTTCATTACCAATGCTTGGTTTTGTCACTATCTTCATTTCATGGAAGGTTTTACTGGTAATTTCAACTCAGAAAAAAATGTATCAAAGTTATGTTTAGCAGAACGTATCAGAAATGTTCACTTTTTGGCCAAATATTTTTTGACAAATTTGTCCTGTTAAACGTGTTAGCAAACATTGACCAAGCTTAATGATCCTGCAGCTACAACAATTTCTAGAGTGAGCAATTAATTCATACAGATTCCTAGAGCAAGTAGATGAAATGACAGCCTGATTCGGCTGTTAAATCAGTTTTGCAAATTCCGTTCTCTTTGACCACTTTTTTTAGCAACCTCCTGAAACAACTTCTAAAACAACTCAGTCAATAACTCAGTTCAATCTCTTGATGTAGAAATGAAATTGTTTAAATGCAGCCATTTATCACCCACTTGACATTAGTAATCAGTTTATGGAGGAATAAACTTCATTGCCTTTTGCACTTTTCAGAATCAGATCTTCCTCTGCTGATCTTAGGAGAATTTAATAGTGCAGATAAATCTTCCATTTTTGGTAGAAAAGCATGTTCAGTGTTATCATTTTAAGATATAGCAGAGTTAGGAACTCCATCTGCCCCATTACCTGAGCTAAACTGTCAATTTAGTCTGGACTAGATTTGCTTTCTGCATCTAGTGGTATCTTTAGGAAAGCTCAGCCTGAACAATACATTGTCAATTTTGCTTTCTAATAAATTTCCTTTTTCTCCAGTTTTTGCTAAGTTCAGACTTGGCCAACCTTATCAAGCTGCCAACTCCTCTTCTTCTACCACCAATTTTCCAGATTTGAATTTAATGGAATCAAAAATTTTAATGAATATAACCCTCAATAATGTTGGTTATTTTAAAATGGTCATCCACTATTATAGAAGTTTGAATTACTCAGCTACTTGGCACCATTTTTTTCTATACTAAATATTATGCAGAAGAAATCAGCAGGTGGAGCTATTAGGATAGTTCTAACTAGGTTGAGAAAAAATATTAAAATATAACTGAAGGAAAAGCTTAGTGAAAATTGTAAACTAATTGCAAGCCACCACATTTTTCAGAATTCTTTTTTTTGAACAAGATACCCAAAAACTAGAAAAGAGGGAAAGATATAACTAATATTTAAGTTGTGTCCATATCAACTTAAGAGCCCTATACAAAAGCTATATTCCATGTGATCCTCAAGGTTCTGTAGCTACACCCCCAGTGCAGCTGTGATGCGGGGCCAAATGCTGCAAGAACAGGTCTCAAATATTAACACTTGAACTGCAAGGTGACAAGCACTCTTGTTTATTTTGCTTTCCATCTCCTCTGTTTCCCTCTCCTTGCTGAAGCTAATGTCCCATCACAGTTGGCAATATTTCACTATCTTTTTATTTCAAGTGACAGTCACTTTATTTACTGTGAAAATAAAATACTGATGAAGATCAGGAGCACTGAAGGACCACCCACCTCCAGTACTTTCTACCTGACTTATATCTAACATGCTTCAGGTCCCATCGATCAAACATTGTCACCTGGTACAACTCAGGAACTGGGTCTTCTCTGTCTTGGTACCTGTCCTCTGGAATACCTTAACATTCCCTGTGAGATTCATATGGTTCTGATCCTGGCTTTAAACAACAACAACAAACTAGAACTTGGCTCTCTTATTCTGTGAGGCACCCTATTCTGTGAGATAGATTGGGGCAGTCTGTAAGCTAGCTAACTAACTAGCTCAATCCATCAATTAATAAAGCAAACAAGCAAGCTTAAAGCCAATTTGTGCAGATACCCACTGGACAGCAAGAAGAAATGGTATAGGGATTCCTGCCCAAGCAGGGGCTTGGACTAGAAGACCTCCAAGATCCCTTCCAACTCTGCTATTCTGTTCTGTTCTGTTCTGTTCTATGTTCTCTTTCTCTCTCTATATATAACATAGAACAATTTGGGATTACTCAGCACATTTATGAGCACATCCATGGTGATGCCCTTGTAAAATGAAGCAAAAGTATTTCTGAAGATTTGGAAATAGGTACGTGGGTAGAATGATGGACAGCCTCCAGTTAGGCACCCTGAGCCTTATCGGATATTAGATGGTATTACACTGGAACGGGCTTGTTCAAAAGATTACTCAAAGGAAGAAACAAGTCAATGACTTTGTTCTCCATATTTCAGATAGCTCAGTCTCATCTTCTTCCTCAAAGTTGTCACTAGTCCTATCTGTGTCAATTTCCGTAGTCTTTAGATCAGGATATCTTTTTGATCTTTCCATCTATTTCACACCGCCTTTCACCATTAAAATGTTCAACAAATGTTTGTAGAGAGAGACAAAAGAGGTAAAAACAAAACAAAGTTTCAGTGCTGTTCTTTTGCCTGTGTTTGAAGAAAGATGCAGAAAGATTCCTTTCATGGGCCATTTGTATCGTTGTGAGTAGAAACTACCGTGTTTCTCAGAAAATAAGACTGGGTTTTATTTTCTTTTTTATTTATTTATTTATTTATTTTTATATTTATATACCGCCCCATTCCGAAGACTCGGGGCGGTTTACAGCTTATA